>PVKE010002110.1:0-46825 GCA_004027555.1 Craseonycteris thonglongyai
ACATTTTTTTAGCACTCTAAAGTGGCAGGCTCTATCGTGTTTCATATCCACTCTAAACAAGTTTCTCAATTTCTTCAGGTTACGATTTTAAAAAGTTCAGTGCTTTAGAATTCAGTTGGAAACTAAATGTCATTTCCATGGTGCTGTGTTCTTTGCCCACCTTCTCTTTGTTCTCTTTCTGAATACAGCCAGGAATCATTCTATTTTCCCACAAGGTGTCTTGTCCAACCTGAAGGGAATATTATGAGATTAAAGGCGGAGTAGCACTTCTCTAGCAAGGTGAATGCTTCTCATTACAGAGATCCCAGTTGATCTCCTCAATGTAATTCCCTGATAATGTGAAACTTCTGAATTATTTATTTTCTCCTATTAGATCAGGAATATGATTCCTGAACATAAATTTATTATCATCAGCAAATCAGCTTTGGAAAGTTTCCTGGGTGAACGAATAAACTAGGGAGTAGCCTTTGGACTCTTTGAGGAAAAAACTGAAATTATTTGTTCTGGGGCCTTTTTATAGCTAGGTGGCTTTCAATGTAGATGAAGAACCAGACTCTCACGGAAGAATAACAATTTCTAGAGAAGGTTATAAGTAATTCATGTTGTGGTATATTATGTGGAATAAGTTTTACTACAATTCTAAAACCCTGCAGAAATTCTTCACTTAAGTAAGGAATTACAAATATTGCCTTTTTATTCCTGCAGGTGCCATGTTTTATCCTCTGATTAGTCTATGCCATATTGGTAAAAATAAAAGAGATTTACTGGCATTGAGTTGTGGTTAATAATATCAAAAGGAGTTAGCGTTTCTTAAGTCTTTATTATGTGCCAAGCACTTCACCGATCCCATAACTACCTTCTTTCATTTAATTTTCCTAACAACCCAGTGGAGTAGGTACTGCTGTTTCTCCCATTTTATTTAATAAATAAGGAAACTGAGGCATAGGAGGATGTTATGGAAATTGTGCAATGCCAAACGGGTAGTAAGTTATTGCCTTTGGACCTAAACCTGTGTTGATATCAAATATTGTTCATTCAATCCATGAGACTTTGCCCCGATGTGACAGGGCTGTACAGTTGAGATTCTGGGGCTGAGTATAAATGATCATTATGATATTTCAGATATCACTACTATTTTTAGACCTGCAAGCCAGAACGTTTGATTTTGTAAACCAAAGTATTTTCATGGCAAAAAAGATTTAATCATTTTCTGTCTATATGTAAGTATCGTTCATAGACGTTGTTCTTTAGAGCACTTTTAATTTCATAGCAAAATTGAGCAGAAGGTACAGAGATTTTCCCCTGTATCTCCTGCCCCCACACATGCACAACACCCCCCATTATCAACATCCCACACCAGAGGGCACATTTGTTACACTTGATGAACCTACATTGACACATCATTGTCACTGTGAGACTATAGTTCATACAACTTGGGTGTATGTAGTTTGTACACCAAGAGTGGACCTCAGGGTTCAGTCTTAGAGTTGTACATTCTGAGGGTTTGGACAAATGTACAATGACATGTGCCTGCTTTTATAGTCTCATTTAGAGTAGTTTTACTGCTCTGAAAATATTCAGTGTTCCACCTATGTAAGTATTTTTATGCCATTATATTAAGTCATTCTAACTCCAAAATACTTAGTAAGCTTTTCAGAAGAATCATTTCCAAACTCCAATAAGGGAAACAATTTGTCTCAACTACAGCAAAGAAAGTTGTGGGCTGTGTGGACAATGTTAATAACTTTTTTAAATTGGTGAATTCCAAAGAGGCTGAAGAGCAAACCAATTCACATAAAAGGAACGTCATTTAGCAAACCTGGGCATACACAGACCTTGAACTCCACTCAGAGATGACTACATGGAGACTGTTTACTCTCACCTCTGAAATGCTTTTCATAGTTCAGGTCCATAATTTTTGGCACTGGACAGAAATGTGGCCAGTAATCACCGTGTGGTTTTCAGCCACCTGCTCTGTCTAATTAAGGACTCCCATTTTCTGCTCTGCTGGCCCCATAATTTACAACTAAACAAAATTCACAAAACATTTGATAGAATATTAAAAAAAAAAAAAGCAAACAAACCTGTGAACCATTTATCTTTCTCATTTGTGAAGTATAAGTGGAACTCTTCTTGTTTTCTCGACCTCTGCCATGTTAGGAGGACTTGTCTTTTTCTTCTCCTCTAGAATGGAGGGAACTCTAGAAATGGCCCACTTTTTGTCCTATTTAGTTAGACAAATAAAGACTATTTAGATATTTGTTTGTTTGTTTTTCTGATGAAGGTGCACATTTTATTTTAGTGTAATTGTTCTAAAAAAACACTTTTTGTACCTTTTGTAATTTTCTGTTTCTTTCTATTTCCATTTTTACCCCATTTGCCGATCTGGGCGCAGCGCATTATGACTGCATACCTCTCCAATCTGTACCCACAGTCTGGTAAACTGGGAAACTTACAACATAAAAAATAAACATTTTAGACAGAAAATTATGAGGTGCATGGATGTAATTTGCTTTAGCATAGGTACAAGAAGAGTTTCAAAAATCTTTTTTTGTGCCTTTTGATTTTGCAAATATTTCATAAAAATTCAATTGTCTAATAATTTGCTTTTTGGCACATAGTTATGTCTAATTCTCCTTAATGACCATATAATAATAGTCTATTGTATCATTATAACATAATTTCTTGATGAGTTTTCAGCAATAAGATTTCTTCTATTTCGTTCTTGATATTGAAAACATTTTGCAATAAACTTTCTCGTAGTTAAAGTTATGCCAACATGTGTAATTATCTTAGGGGAAAATTGACTGGAAATTGACATTATGGACCGGGAACATTATGCATATTACTTAATTATCTTTATAAAGAGTTATATCCTCCTCACTATTTCTAGTTTCTTTTCTTTAACTATCAAACATTCCCAGCCCTCCCACCCCAGCACCCCCATAATAGATGAAAAAATATTTCTCAATGAAGTTGTAAAGTTTAAGCAGTCAGTTTTTGGTGAGGTTGGTTAACTTTATTCATTTATTGCCATTTATATTTCTCCAGGTTAAAGGACAATTATGAGCAAGTGTGTTGAATATTGAGCCCAGGGTTTAGAACTTCTAGAGGATCAATGCTTCTGAGAACTTCTCTAGCCTTTTCATAGGCCAAGCTTAAGCTATGGGCCATCATAGAAACTGTGTGTATTGATGGTTAACAGTATGTTCATTAAAGGATTTTTTGCTACATTGGAATGCAAAATTATTAGCTTCAAGGAAATTAAGAGTTGGCAACATTCAGAAAGCCTTTAATGTAAAATACGTTTCTGTAATGGATTTATTATGGTTATTTTCACTATACTCATTAAGTGAATTCTGTGATATTTTTTAAAATTCATATCTATATTCTCTATCCTGGGGGATCTCACTACTGATATAGGCTGTATTTCTGTCAACCATAGTGGATTAGTTGTGGTTTTTACCTTTTAATTAAACAGCTGCTACCACTAAACACAATTCTGAATTATTTAATAGCCCATATTACTTTAGTCAATGCACACTGCTTGAATTTTTTAATTATACAAAACAATACATTTTTTATGATATAGCTCTTCTAAAGATGAGTTGACAGACAATAATAATTTGTTCTTCTGGGGTATCAGGAATATCTTAGCATATTTTAAAATAATTATAACTAAAATTAAAAGTCAAGGTGATCAAATAGAAGATCTTTTGTTTAAAAACTAAGTGTCAAACATACATAATTTTAAACAAAACTCTCATTTAAGATATTGTATATATCTGCCTTGTAAATAAGCCACGTGTGTAGTAAATACTGTTGTGCTTGGAGGTGATACTAAAGATCAAACTTTTCATTGAGACCTTATTTGAGAATGAATTGCTTACTATTTAGTGGCTTTCTTGGCAAAAGAGTTTGTTTAGGTTATAATGACATTTATAAACAGTAATCAGTGAGTCTATCCAAAAGCTCTTTATTATTAATCAACATTAATTTTTGTGATGGGTTCATGATTATCTTGTTACATTATTCTCAATTATATTCAGAGGTATTACTTAAATTTCTAGTTTTATTAATATTAAATGAATAATTCAGTACAGCTTTGAAGATTCTAGAGCTGGGAAAATTATTTTTAGAAAGTAGCAATGATGTGACCTTTCTTCTCATCTCTATATTTAAAAAAATGAGAAGTCTCTCTCTTTCTCTCCCTCTCTATATTAATATGTACACACATACATATGTGTTTATATCATAGTGAGTATCTCCTCCTTAATGTCCTTTTTTCCCCCTAGGATTTGTACTTATTTATTTATTTATTTATTTATTTAGAAAGTGCGAGAGAGAAAGAGAGACAGACAGACAGACAGACAGACAGATAGCAAGTGCAAGAGCCAGAATTGGGTAGGGACCGGTCTCCATAGTTGTACATCATTAGTTGTGACATGGTTTCATTCCCCACAGGTGGATGGCAGGTGGGAACTGAACTGAAGCCTTCCACATGGGAGGTAAGAACTTTTGCTGCTGAGCCATTCTTGGAGTTACCAACTATGCTGCAGTTCAGCATATATAGTTATATGAACCAGGTCTGGGAATCGAACACCAGATCACATGATTATGAGGCAAGCGTTCAACCGCTGACCTCTCCACGTATCCTGTATGTATGTTCTGAGAATTGCTGTGGTCAGAAAAGCCATCTTCAGTATCCTGACCTGAAGAGAACTGGTGTCCTTAACTTCAGCCTTTGATTGGATTTCTTGAAGTGGTAGAAGTAAACAGGACTGGTGGAAGATCCATCTAAGTTTTTTAACAAGGCAAACCATTTCACAGAGTGTAGGTGACGGTAACTGACAGGATTCCTAGAATAAATTATTTCTGCCTTCCATGATGACTCTAGTAAAATATTAGAGACATCTGGTTCTGTGTGCCTGCTCTGTGTTGACATCTCATCAATTCTTTATCTCCTTTCCTGGCTTACAAAATAGTTTATTATAGAATGGTGGAGTAATTCTGTAAAAGAATGTAAAGTATCACCTACCACTGTTTTAAGTTTATATCTTCAGAGTGTAAGAAGATGTTATCATTCCTCATGGTTATAGATGTTACCCTGTTCATGGTAACAGTTTCTGCCATTGAAGTGGAATTTGTAGATTAAATAAGAGATGGCGCTTCTATCTTCTAAAGAAGTTTAGTAGCTTAGAGCATTGGGTGGAATTTAGTCAGAAGACATAACCATTTATTGAGCTCAAAAGTCAGGATATGAACCTCAGTCTACACAGTGTATGAAAGTGTAGATCAAGTACAATCCCTCCACTCCACTCCTCCCGCCCCCACAAGTAGGTCTTGGCCACAGTGTTTTATTTGCCAGTGGTGTCAAATTCTATGAAGAAAACAATTGATTGTATTTTTGTTTGTGTCTTTGTTTCCCTCATGAGAATATAAACTTTATGAGTGCAGGGACCATGTCAATTTTGTTCAGCTGTTGGATGAATGGCTCTATAACATTAATTGAATGTTACTATTTTCAGTGTCCTGTGGGTGCCACTTAACCAGGTCATCCAAGTGAGCAAAATGAAGGATGCCTAGACACAGCTCTGTGTTTCTGTTTGAACCCTTGCAAACAAGTGACTAAATGTAAAAAAAGATAAAAGCAAACAATCCATTGGCTTTATGTTCAAGTATTAAATATGAGGGTCTCAAGTGTCAATGTTTCAGTTTTTGACAATTGACATCAATAGCAATAGTATGAGATAACTGTCTCAAAGCCATTGTGGTTCACTTGAAAATGTGCTTATTGATGTAAAGAAAGACTTCTCAGCATAGAGAATAGTTTAACGTCTATTTCTCCCAGTCTGTTGATATGCTGAGAAAAAAGAAGGAGATAGAGCTTGGAGAAGTGCGGTTGTACACACAACCGTGTGTGTGTGTGTGTGCATGTTTGTGGGTAAATGTACATATGTGAACACACGTGACTATATAAGGAGAAGGAACAGTCTAATTTAATGATGTTTGATAGAAATTTTCAGCCATTGTGATCACATTTTAACCAGCAGAAAAAGAAGGAAAGAGCAAAGCAGACACAAAAGGGGTCTAGAGATTGGAAGACATGTTCTCTACAGCAGGCAGCCAGAATGTAGTTACTGAGGAGGAAGGGCAAAGCAATATTGGGGGTTTGCCTAACTCAGCTGGGGCTATCTAACAAGCCACCTCTGACACACGTCCGGGCTCTGTTCACAGGGTTGATGCTGCAGCAGTGAATGAAGTACTGTCCTTCTCAAGCGTATGTGGACAGGGGAGAGGCCAGCAAACACACACGTGAATGGGTGACGTGCTTGCTAGTAATATGCCCTTTGCCAACAAACACTCAGCTAGGTTTTGTGAAAATGTAAATGAAAAAAAGCTCTTAAGTGCTGAGAAATTATTCAGGAGTGAAACAGAATGTCAAACTGACAGGAAACATTGTAGGACTTTAAAGAAATTTGCTGTGAAAATAAATAAAATGTCTATTTTATTTGAAATGCCCACCATGAGATAGGAAAAAATGATTACATGATACTACAAGATTTCTTTGGTTTCAGTATGTGCTCTTATGTATGTTCTTATTCATAGTAAGGAAGAAGAGAGGACAGAAAATGTGACATAGGAAAATTTGGAATGTATTTATGTTTGTTTTTCAGTTACCCCCTAATATAATGACTCTCATTAATAGTTTAGTGTAATTACATGTCCTCCTTTTATAATGATTGCATTGCGATTTCCAACTTCCCAACCAGTAATTGTGATGAGTCATTTGACTGTTAACAAAATTCTTCTCTACCCAGAAGCTAAGGAACATCCTTTGGAAACTTAGGTAAACAAGAACAATGACTTATAATATTATTGCAGGTGTTAGTGATCAAGAGAATAATAAAGTGTAATTGCAGTAAATGCCACTTTTTCCTTTTTATATAATAATCCCTTATGTTCTGAAAATAAAATTTAAAAACAAAAGTAGGAAAAACTAACTCCTACTTAGCATATTTATAACTCATATCTCCCCCATCATTGCTTAGGAATATGGGTGCCTTTCAGGGGCGGGGGCGGGGGGTCCCTGGAATCAGCATTTAAACTCTTCCCAGACGATTCCCTGACATTTGAGAACCTGTTTTTCTGTCATCTCTCTCTGTCTCTATGGGTGACCAGACGTCCCGCTTTTGGTGGGACAGTCCCGATTTTTAACAATTTGTCCCGCGTCCCGCGGCATTTTAAAAAAGTCCCAATTTTTGGAAAGAATGCACGACAAGCTAGGGAACGGCGGGAGATAGACCCAATTTTTAATCAAGAACCCCCTCCCCTCCGGTCAATGGTGTCCCGCTTTACCAATGTTAAAATCTGGTCACCTTACCCACGGCTAATCTACTGCTTCCCTCTTCCTTTCAACCCTTATAAAAAAGGCAAATACTATAGATTAAAAGAAAGACAATACCTCAATGTAGAAAAACATTCTTGGCCCATCTCTAATAAATATATGTAAATCAACACCCTTGTTTACATATTCATGATCATACTTAGTACACAAAAATTTTGAGGAGAGATTTAAGATTCTTAGAAAATTCAAGATTTTCAATATAAAGGTAGTTGAAAACAATACCTAGGTAACGGTAATTAAAACAACAGAAATAACCAGCGTGTACAGGGCATTTTTCGTGTCTGAGGCACAGTGCAGACACTGGGAATCTAAGTGGCGTCACAGGCCTCCTGGGGCTTGCTGCTTTGGTGGGTCACTAACAAGTGACCAGATGCTTTTATTGTGCTGACCATTCATGTGTTATTTGTTGGTCAAAAATAGTGAAGCTGTGGTGGAGAAGGAATGATTTCAGAATGGGCTTTATAGCCAATCTTGCATTTTGACAAATTTTCTAATATCTGTGAACCCTGTTATGTTTCTTTGGCACCTAATAAAGGATGAGAATCCCACTGATATTTCCTTCGGGAATGATCCCACGGAATAGAAAGAAGATGCAGGGAAATGCTTTGGAAACCAGAATGCGTAGACAGCTATGCTTTTAAACTTCTTTGGGGAAGTGACTTCTGCCCCCTCATTTCCCTAAAATGCGTTGCAGGTGCATAACTAGCTTCAGTGTTTTAAAAGCCCTCTCTGGGATGAGTTTGTGTTCAGGAATACTTGCTTCCGGAGTCATATAAGTAAGTCTGCTTTGTAGTAAGCGGACTTCCCAAGGCCTGAAATAATTTGCTTCCAAAAACCCTGGCAAATAATAGCTTAACTGAAACTATTTTGGCTCCAAAAGAGCTGTCTTTTTTCTGTTGCCCACTGTTTATTCCAAGGGAGTGATAACTCTTGGATGGAGGGTTGCTAATAGATTTTGAAACAAATTGCAAAGGTATCATCTTGCTACTTCCTGCCAGCTGCTTGGGACGTTGTTTCCACAAACAAAGGAGCTGTGGGGACGCTGTCCTTTCCCCTCTCACTTAATGCGGAGCCGGTTTCTCCCCCGAGAGCTGTGCTCCCATCATCCCTCTTCCCTCCGGTTCTTTGTTCTGTGGTATTTGAAGTGGGTAAAAATGAAGTTATATGTGGACAGAGGCAAAGTGCTGGCTTCTGGGTAGTTTATTTGTGTTGCCTGATGCTCTCTCATTCTGCAGGAACTCTGACACCACCACACATTCCTGTTGAAATTAAGGGTCATGTTTTCAACTGACCTGTTTTGATGATGAAATCAAGAAGGTTTAGCTAATAGCTTATTTTTTTTTAATTTCCAACTAGCCTAATAGCTACATAACTGTTTTTTAATAGGCATCAGCAACAGAAATATAAATTCAAAAAAAAGACACCCACTCCCCCCTTTTCTTCAATTAAGACTCTGATTTTCTCTCAGAAGGATCAGAAAGCAATAGACTGGTTTCTACTGATCAAAATCTCTTATAGTTTGCAGTGAAGGCTAAGTTATTTCTGATCGCCTGTGCTAGATAAACCTTTCCATATGTCTTGTTTTACCCGGTCCTATGTAAGCAGTGTGGCCAGTCTGCTGTGTCATTTGCTAATGTCCCCATTTTACTCCTGAGAAATGGAGGCTCACATTGGTTGAGTGCGCATTCAAGGGCGTATGAAGGCTCGGGGTGGATAAGGCTCTCAGCTCCTCGGGTATGTTGCCTATGAACTTGGCTTCCCTTCTGCGTTCTAAACTGAAATCAATTTATTCAAGGCCAGTAATTGGGTGATCTTTGCTTTTCTTAAATATTCAGTCTGCTTATTCATCAAGTGGAAATTGGGTAAGGGTGAGCTTTAGTGAATCATTTTACTTTAAATAAAGTTAACTTTATATGTTTCTATGCTTTGCGGAAACTTGCTCTCAAGAAATCCAATGGGACTCTCAGGGCCCCTAAAGTCACTTTACAGATTTGCCATATCCAAAACAAAAGGTGACGTTTTAAATGAAGGATTAATTGCTCTTTCGACTAACAAGTCTTCACGAAGCAGAAGCAAAAGTACAGTCTGCTTCTTTTCATACCTCCCATTTTAAAACATAAATGTGTTGAAAGAGAAATAAAGGGCAAAAAAATCTGGAAATGTAGGCTTTTAAAAGTGTCTCAGGTTAAGATGAACTTTTGCTCACAAATAATCATGCCTGGGAAGGCCGTAGAGTAGAATAGACTTATTAATGTGTAAATACTTAGAAAAATGATAAGGAAGTTCCTAAATGTTTTCTTCAATTACCTATGAAACTCCTTGGACCATCGTTTAGAAATTGGTTTTAATTTTCTTTGAGGGATTATCATAATTGAAAAGGTCACAAAAATCAGCTCCATTACTAATGTGTGTGTTCTTGCCAAAGCTCAGTCATGGGGAATCTCTCTGCTTTTCATATCCAATCCTGTTCTTGATGCTTTGTTGTATGAAAGGGGAGAAAAAAGTATTGGCGTGAAGGGGAAGTGAATCTGGTGCCAAAATGTGTTTATTGTTCCTGCAGCTCTGAGTTTTGCCTCTCCAGAGCTTTGTCATCTCTCAGACAAAGTAAGAGTACTACTATGTTAAGGTTTTTTTTTTTTTTAACGAATCGATCATTCCGAACTTTCAGAAAACACATTCAAGTAATCGTTCAAGTGCCATTCGCATGTAGGTGATAGCTTCAAGTTTTCAGTATAACATACCAATATGACCCTGACACTAAGCGTCAACGTGCACAGTGGAAGTCAGCCAAGTCTCCACAACCAAAAAAGTGCGTCCATCCAAATCAAGAGTCGAAACAATGTTGCTCACCTTTTTGGATATCAGACGGATTGTTCGTTATGGATTTGTACCAACTGGAAATACAGTCAACCAAGTTGACTATTTGGAATTGCTGTGTGAACAATTTAAATGAAAATGACCTGAACTTTTTGTCAACAACTCATGGCTCTTGCATTGCGACAATGTAGCAGCTCACATGACATTATCTGTGAGGGAGTTTTGAGCCAGTAAACACGTAACTATATGGGAATACCCTCTCTACTCACCTGATCTGGCCCCCAATGACCTTTTTCTTTACCAGAAGATAAAGGAAATATGACAATGCCTCTGATGGCTATTCCAAGATAAAGAGTTCCAAAATTGCTTTGAAGGGTGGACTAGGCACCGGGTTGGTACATCGCTTCCTGAAGGGAACACTTCAAAGGTGACCATAGTGATATTCAGCAATGAGGTTCGTAGCACTTTTTCTAGGATGAGTTTGTAAATTTAACTGTCAGACCTTGTATAGGCATTTCCACGCTGGGTTAGGTCAAGTAGAAAATAATTGGTGTCATCAGATTGTCCCAAAACAAAAAAACAAAAACAAAAACTTTGAATATTCACTATAACCCAGCAATTCCTGGCACCTTTATATAAAGAGACATGTTCAGGCCCATTTATGTCATTGGACCTAGAAAGTATTAGCTAAGTGAAGTAAGTCAGAGCAAGACATATACCATATAATTTTGCTTATATGTGTGATCTACAACACAAAATAAATTAATAAACAGACCAGAGTCAGGCGCATAGACACAGAGAACTAATTGACACTCACTAGATGGGAAGGTGTTGAGGGTGTGTGTGGGAATGCTAAAAGGGAGCACGAAGCACAAATTGCCAGTTATAAAAATAGTCACAGGGGTATAAAGTACAGCATAGGGAATACGGTCAGTAATGTTGTAATAATTAGGCCAGGTGGGTACTAAACTTATCAAGGTGACCACATCATAAGGTATATAAGTGTCTAATCACTATGTTGTACACATGAAACGAATATAATATTGTATGTCAATTGTAATATAAAAATAAGGGGAAGCCGAGATGGCTCAGTGGGTTAAGCGATCACTTTGCAGCCCCAGGGACCGAGGATCGAACCCCGGCCCCAGCCCATGCGGACCCATATGCTGAACTGGGGAGTGCCCCCAGTTCAGTTCTCACTGGGGTGAGACCCCGGCCCAGTTCCTGCCCTGTGCAGCCCCGTGCCCACCTGTGGAATGAAACTATGTGGAAAAACCAATGATGTGCAACTATGGAGACTGTTCTGGGCCCTCCCCCTTCTCTCTGTCTCTGTATCTCTCTCTCTCTCTCTCTCTCTCTCTCTCTCTGTCAAAAACAATAAAAATAAATCTTTAAAAATAAATTTAAAAAAATAAAAAGGATGTTCAGGGATTTTTAGAAGTGAAGAATTGAAACCTATATATTTTGGCCAATGTGGGAATGATGAAATAAACTTTGGTATACCCCAAGTGTGGAATGTTAGTAGTTAAAAAGTGTGAGGTATATTTCTGAAGTGGAAATATCTCAGTGACATATTGTTAATTGAACAGAGAAGTTTGCAAACCTTTTGATTTCACATATGTACAGGGCTCCCACCCCAGCAACACAGAATATGTATGTACGAGGGCTGTCTGGAAAAAAATCCAGTCATTGTCAATATAACGAGAAGGATTACATGGCTGGATACTTTCCAGACAGCCCTCGTATAGGTAAATAGCAAAATGCATAGAGAAAGGTCTGCAAAGGTACTGGCTCATATAGCACGCTAATGGGTATTAGGAGCACTGTTTGCAGCAGGAGAGTGTGTTTGGAGAATTATATGCAGACTGGGATTGATGGGGATGAAACACAAGGGTCCTCTGGGGTTTTTAGAAAAGGGTTTCAGTCTAGCACTTTTCTGTGAAGGCATCTATGAATTGATTAAAAAACAAAACAAAACGTATTAGGAGGATCTCTGTAGTGAGTTTTGCTGTTTGTTTCTATTTATTGTACCTTCCCCTTGGAACCAACTTGTTTATGAAACACACTACAGCCTCTTTAGTCTAAGTAAGAGCCACAGCTTCCCGCTGTGCTGTCTTCCAATCTTTCTTTTATAGAAGTGGTGTCAGACTGGACCCCCATTGCCATTTAAATCACTTGATTGTACACTGTCCAAGGTGTTACTATGTATGTTAACTTTGTCGTTTAATATGAGGCTTTATACAATGTTCTCTTCTTGAGTTTCTCAGATGTCTGAGGAAACATGATTTAATGACTTACATTTAAAAACTCCTTAACAAAGAAGGGTCTTGGCAGTTGTTAGAGACTTAAGTATATGATGTATTGTCTTGGGAGAGAGGAAGAAGTGCCTTGGAAGGTTACTGAATGATTAGGAACTAAGCTGGCCTGCTTCTAGGGAAATAGATGCATTTGAGATTCTGTGTCTTCCTTTTATTACTGTTTCTGCCTCATTAGGGTTTACCAGTTAGAAAGCCAAATTACTTCTTATGTAATTTGAGTGGGTTTGTATGTGTTTTAAAATATTCTTTCTCATTCCTTCAGCCTACTAACTAAGAACCCATGTTATTTAACCCTACTCCTGGTGCTCGTGGGTCCCCTATATAGTCCCAGAATAGATAGATTTGGGAAGGTGAGTATATTAAAATGACACAGATACTTTATTATATCTGTGGTAACTGGGTACACTTATCCTCGAATGAATGATGCTGAACCATCATTACTAAAACAACATTTCAGAAGATTAAAAACCTACCAGTGTCCTGTCACTAATTCATGTGCGTTTCTCCAAAGATATACACAGAAACAAGCTCTAAAGGTGATGTCTGAACAATGGCCAGGGATGTAAGCTCAGCTTCGATCTCTGAGATTAAGGAGAGCCATCTCTTCTTCACAGCCGTCTTGGTCAATGGTTAAAATCTTAAAAATCAATTCTTTCAGCATCCAGGAACATCTGAAAGGAAATCAAAACTTGCTTATTATGCTGACACGGTTTAACACAGCTAAGAATCATAGAAATGAATTTTTAAAGTCTGAGGCCCAGCAACAATACTATACAGTAAGCAAAATCTCTTGCGAGAAATGTAGCACTCATAAATTGCCACATTCTTTCTATATGAAACAATAATGAGGTTACATATTTGGTATCAAAATAATGCCTGTGTGTGTGTGCATGCATGTAAATATGGATATATTGTATATAGTTCATAGATAATCCTCGGGATTTAATTAATCATTAATTGAAATAACATGTATAAGTATTTAATTATTCATTATGTTGATATATATTTAACTAAAAATCTATAGGTATTAACTATTCATTAGCTATTTCATGTATGCATGATTTAACTTTCAAAGACTAATTATTGTCAAGATTCATGTCATGTGTCTGCAATGACATCCTACTTTATGCTGGGTACTATTGGGAGGATGCACATGAACTAGACAGACAAGGATCCAATATTGTGTGAGCACGTATTCTAGTGGAGGAGGAGACACAGGCAAGACATGGATTATTTTAAAGACTGACTTATTCCAGAAATAATATGATTTCAAAAAATGATAAGCATTCTGAAGAAAGGAAAGTCAAAGAATGAAAGAAGAGGTCAGGTGGGGTATGTGCGCAGAAGATGGGAGCGGAAAAAGGCAAGGGGAGAAGATGGTCAGAGATGGTTCTCCTGAGGAGTGAAGACACTCAGAGCAGAGGGGCTGTGTGTGACAACAGAGCTGGCTAGGAGCCCTCCGGGTGAATGGGAGAGCATATGGAAAGGCCCAGAAACATCAGAGAGCTTGGCATGAGGACAGCACAGGAACAGCCCTTGGATCTCTCTACTGGTTCATGGGCAGAGCTGGTAGTGGAGGGTGAAGAGCAACAATCAGATCATATGGGGCCTTTGGATGGAAACAAGTCCTTAGAATTTGACTTTAAGGGCAGTCAGGAGCCATTGGGTATTTTGAAACGTTTGATTACAATAATTTTGCACATCCACACAAAAGAAAAGGTATGAGGAGCCCCCGCATGGACGCCTTCTCCAGCTTCAATAAGTATCAGCTCCCGGCCAATCTTGTTTCAGCTGAACCTTCTCCCTGACGGGGCCATATTACCTGAAGCAAGCAGCCTGCCCTTTCATTTGTGAACGTTTCACTATGTATCTCCAAAACAAAAACTCACCTTAAAAGTATAGCCATGGCACCATGATCACATCGGTAACTTGGCAGTAATTCTTTAGTATCATCAGTAGGAACTTTAAGCAGGGGAGTGATATCACCGAATTTACAACTTAAAAAGTACCCTTTTGTATGTAGCGGGTCCTAGTGGGAGCGGGGAGGTCACGTTGGGACTCCTAGTCTGAACTGGCACTGAGTGGCCTGGACAAAGGTGTTCATGGTACAAATGTAGAGAAGTGGCCAGTTTCTGAATCTGCTGGAAGGCAGAACCCACTTGTTGATCGTGACTATGATTTTGGCCTAAGGAATTGAATGTGGAGAACTCACAGTTGGAATGGAGAAGACTTAACGGAAAAACAGGTTTGGAAGAGAAAATTAGAAATTCCATTTTGGCCTTCCTTTCACCTATGAAAATGGAAAACAGTTTTTAAATTAGCCTTATACAGAACAAGAGAAGACAGTGGGTATTATGTGTTCATATTATTTGTGACTTACCTTCCACCTGCTAAGTGACACATTCTAATAGAGCTATGATCATGAAAGAAATAGATTCTGTTCTTAAAAAACATAGAGCTATGCTGGAGATCCAGTCGGGGAAAGCCGTACTCTGAGGTCGCTTTGAAAGATAATAACAAATCGGAGAAATCTGTCCAGAAACACTTTCTTTCACCTGCCTACAAGAAATATGATGACCTTGCTTGCTGAACCTGAAAACTGACTACAGAGTTGAAAATTCAGTGTGTTTAACAGGGATGGTAGAGAAGAATATACAACTTCAGGACAGGCTTGGGAAAAGCCAAAACCAAAAACTAGAAACCTTTTTTATATGTAAGATGCCTATCATTTCTACCCGTAGCTTCTAGTTCAGAACGCTATGTGGACTCCGGCCTTTGCACTGGTTTACCGTCTCTTACTGGGATGTGTGAATTCGTGTATGCTCATGGGTTCTTATTATCGGTTCCAGAAAAGCTCCCTCCCTCCCTGCTCCTCTTCCTTGTCCTCTTTCTGAGAAGCCTCGACCCTGCTTTGAAGGACAGTCCACTGACTAGATCAGGTGCATGAAGCATGATGTCCCTAATTCACAGTCAGCTGATGAGGGATTTGAATCACATCCCCAAAATTCCTTCACAACAGCACCTAGATTAATGCTGAATGAAATACGTGGAGACTAGAACCAGCAAAGGTGATGTAGCAGCGCTCACATCTGTAATAGGGATAATGCCTCCCTGATAAGCTTGTTTTAGAAATTAAATGAGTTAAGTCTTTCAGAACGTTTAGTGCAGTACTTGGTACATAATACCTACTCATTAAGGATTAGTTCTTCTCTATGGTGAGGTGGGAAAGCATTAAATTTAGACCACCTAATGGCCACAAAGAAGATGTATCAAAATTGGATAGGATCTTACTGAGTGACAGAAGCTAGAGGCAAAAGGGTCCCATGCATATAAGATATGGAAACAGTCAGAATTCACCAGTGATGTTGGAAGTCAGGCTGCAGGTGGAATCCTTCTGTACTCCAATGTGGAAGTATTCAGATTATGAAAATTAATTGGACATATATGTATGTCAGTTACACTTAAATAGAAATTTAAGTACAATTAGATGGTAAATAACTTTATGGATAGTAAGCTTGTGTGCGGTGTGTGCATATGCATGTGTGTGTATATGTTCTATTGCTATGAAGTAGAATAATAAGTAGGAAGTTTTTTCCTCCCACATTACAAATATGACAATGGCTTCAAAGGAGGATGTGAGAGGAGCTTCGTTAGCGTCTTTGATCCTGTCTCATAAGATTATTTTATTGCTTGGCAGTTGCCATGGTGGTCTCTACTGAAATTGGAATGTTTGTCAAAACATTTTGAGAGTTCTTTTGGACAAAAAAGGCCTTCTACTCACAAGGCTATTAATTCAAGGACCAGAGCAATTGAGTTTCCTCCTATGTCCTGAATTTTTTTCAAGACTGATAAATTGTATTTCTTTCAAAACAGAGATTCAATGAGCTTGTGTGCTCATTACGCTTTTGTCTTATGCCACGTGCACATTCCTTTCTGTGAAAAGGCAGATTCTAAAAAAGCAATGTTTTGTGTGTGTGAAAAAATTCCATGTCTGATCAGACGTACCTTAAAAGTGTAAATGAGGAATTAGTCATAATGTTATTTTATAATGGTGGTGAACATTTGTATTTCTAGGTATTTATTTGGATACCAAAGCCCATTTTTAGGCTAACAAATAAAATATTACATTTCCCTTAAATATTTGACTGCTGAAGATAGAGTTTTGTGTTTTAGATCGACACTGTTCCATATTACCTTTCTGCAGTGACAGACATAGTTCTGCTATCTGTGCCGTCTAGTATGGTAGCCACCAGCCATACGTGGTCGTTGCATGTCTGAAATGTGCCTAGTGAACTGAGGAACCACAAATTTTACTATTATTGCATTTTAATCGATTTACATTGAAATAGCCAGAACTGGCTAGTGGCTATAGTGTTGTGCAATGAGGTTTGAATTTTAAGTAGAAAATAGCGTTCGGCCTGAAGTTGGAGGCCCGCTGCACTTAGCTCTTTCCTCAACCCCTACAAAGGTGCACGATGTCTTTCTCAGCCCAGCTTCTGGTGTCCTGGTGGAGAAGTCCCCCTGAAAAGACAGGAGGGGGCCTCAGGGTTGAGTCACATGGTCAAAATGCCTACTTTTGAGCCTTTTACTAATTCTTTCTTGTCCTTAATCTCTGGGCACTGTCCTCTCTCTCCCAGTTCAGGTGATGGCTGCTTTGTGGATTGTGTCCCCCAGATTCTGGCTCCTGCCAAGAAGTCGAGAAGCAGTTCATGTCCACACTAGGTGGTTAATAGGTGTGAGGTTCAATTCCAGCAGTCCTGCCTCTGTCACTGCGTGGCTCTGGAACTGAGGCCACTTCCTCACATTGTATCGGTGTTTCCTCACCTCTACAATCAGAAATGTCCTCCTCACTCTATGGAATTGCTGTGAAGCCTAGATAATGAAAAGCAAGTTTCTGGAGTCGTCACAAAATGTTACAGGGTGCACTGGACAGCTAACATCCCCGGTCTCCTTCCATCTCCCGTCTCCCTGTTGTACACGTGAGGGAACTTGGGTTTGGAAAGTTGGTAAGTGGTAGGGCTGGAGGTCGAACCTTGGCAGTCTGCATGCAGGGCAATAGGTTGGTTTGTTATATTTTTTTAAATGGTATGTTTTAGTGGAGATGTAAATCACGTGCCAAAAAATTCACCGTTTTAAGAAGATCCAATTTCATGATTCTTACTGTGTTTGCAAGATTGCACAACCATTACCACTACTGTCTGTCTGGTTATGATAGGTTTCCATCTCCCACAAACAAACCTTGTTTCCCATTAAGAAAGCGCTCTTATTTTCTTGTCCCCAAAATCCCTGGCAACTGGTGATCTACTTTCTGTCTCTATGAATTTGTCAATTTTGGATATTTTACAAAAATGAGAACATATAATATTTCAGAGGTTTGACACCTTTCTGCTATTTCCAGTAATATGAATAAAGGTCTGCCACTTAGTGGCAGATTGAAAAGGAAAAGCTGTATCATTATTATTATTATTATTATTATTATTTATTATTGTTGTTAATTTTTTAAAGATTTATTTTACTACTTGAGAGAAGGTGAAAGAGAGAGAGAAAGAGAAAGAGTGAAGTGGGGATGGCCCAGAGCAGTCTCCATAGTTGAGACATGGTTTATTCCACACAGGTGGATGTGGGGCCGCGTAGGCGGGTAAGAGAGGGAACCAAACCAGGGGCCTCCTGCAGGAGAGGCAAGAACCTTCACTGCCACCCGGGGGTTACCAGTTGTGCTGCAGTTCAGCACATGGGGCTGACTAACCCCAACTCAGAGAACTAGCTGGTATCTGACACTTTCTTTATTCAAGGGTCTTGTAAAAATATTCTGGGATAGTGATCCAAAGTTTACCGTATTAGGTTTAAATGCTGTGTACATTAAAGCAGGACCCACAGAGTTGTTTGGGTAAGCCACGTTATTGCTTCTTCCAAGAAATCAGTGAGTAAAGGCACCACAAGATTTGAAGACAGCCTTCACATTTCCAAGGAAAGGCAAATAGTGAAAACACAACACACTTAAATTAAGCTATCTACTTGACAAGAGTCAGGAAACTTTCATTTTCCTCGCTTCCTGATTTAGGTAATAAAAATATTTTCAGGGGTAGGAGGATGGTCCTGGGGGATCCCCATCTCACTCATAGGCAGAGTGAAGGGATTTGAGTTCTGAAATGTATGCCAAAAATTCCAATAACATATAAAACTACCAAATACATTCATTTTATTAAGAATCTCAGTAAATGTCATTTTCCTGAAGCCAGTGCAGTTGTCTGAAACTGGTGCGGAGTGTTTGGGGATTCTTCGGAATCCCTGATGGTCATAGCTCATTGCCCCAACCCATCCTTCTAATGTATATTATGTTATTTGGCTTAGGCCAAGAAGAAGGTTTATTTTGGCTTTATTCCTTTACACAAACGGGGAGAGTTTTGATTTACTACATATCTCCAAGCTCTTGCAGATTTCTCATCATCCTAACTGGTAGTTTATTGAGATTAAGTGCTTTCTTAGGTGAGTGTATGAAAAGGACTTTTGATTTTTCTTTAAGCTAAATCTGATTTAATCACCACATTAGATTGATAGGCACTCCTGCCAGAGGAGAAGAGAAAGGCTCATATTCACATTGAGGACGAGAATGACCATAGACAGGAGGTGGGACCTCTGTGTCCATAGAGGGAAGCTTGCTGGCAAATGAGCGCTTCTCAAGGACAGAGGGCTGTAGTATGATTCTTGTTTCTCATTCTGATCTCTACAGACATGTGCCCCAAGAACCTTCCTCTTTTTTTCTCCCCTGTACATAGGCTGGTGACCACTTGCTACTGCACTCCCTCGTGTTTTCTTCTAACCTAGACACTGCCTCGTTTTCCATTTCCCCCAAACGCTTCGTACTTGCAGTCCCGGAGTGTAGCAGACACACTGCAGACTCAGGCTAAAGGGCGGGATTGCATTCTCGTTGTACAGGGCAGACGACTTTGAACTGGACCGAGGACAGCTCTGTTGTGATCACCCACTAGTGATTCCTGGACACGGGGCATTTCTCCGTGATTGTATCCCAAGCTGCGGTTCCCTGAGATTAGCTGTTCACGCCTCTAGTTTTTGTCTTCTACGGGTTCCTCACATCTCCTCTCTGTTGACCAACCTCTCCCAAATGGGTTAAGGCCTCAAATGTTAAGACCTGAAACCATAAAACTCCTAGAAGAAAATGTAGAGGGCATGAAAACCTCCAGTTCGTAGCAGGGACCTTGGGCAAATGTTCCAGCTCTCCATACCTAGACTCTGCCTTGCGGAACAAGTGGCAGGAGCGGCTCCTGCCGTGGGGCATTACACTGCACACGGGGCGTGCACGTGGCCTCTCAGGAGGGGACACTTAGTAAAGACCGGCTCTTCTCATGGCACTCTTACGCTTCGTGGTGGTACACCTGCTCAGACCGAGTGCATACTCTGGGAAGAATGTCTCCCTTCATTTGTAATGCCCCATTTCACCTAGTGTGAGAAGAGATCGCTTTAGGTGGAAAATATATATAAATAAAGGAGGGCTGTCTGGAAAGCATCCAGCCACGTAACCATTCTCTGATATTGACAATGGCTTGATTTTTTTTCCTGGACAGCCCCCTTCTGTGTGTGTGTGTGTGTGTGTGTGTTAATAACCAAGGTTTAATTGTAATTTGATTTGGAAAAATATATATTATTTCACCAATATTGCTCCTTAGTGTCAGGATAGAGTGAAAAATATTATGTGAAAAAAACACACCAGAGAGTACATAATTGGTACAGAGGATACTCAGAAATGACGCAAAGTATATCGGTGGGTGGATGCACGAGCGAAGTCTGGGGACAGTGTGAGGGGGTGTGGTGTGGAGGAACAGGACCCCATTTTCTTCTTTACAGCTTGTAGTTCTCCCACCGTAATAAGAAGGAACAGGACTGAGTATGTTCTGGGAAAGAAGATGATTATTCTGTCGTGTTTTTAAATGAAACGTCAGCCAGCTAACTCGCATATATTCACAGAAATAACCCCCTTGCTTATTCTCTAGGTGGAACTACTAAAAGAGTAGTTCTTTTTTTCATGCCAGGTTGGTGTGAGCACCTGCTGCCTCTTGGATTCTGTTCTAATCACTGGGAAGATAATAATGGGCAAGGTCGACAGGCGTCTGTCCTGCTGGAATGTCAACTTCGAGACAGTCAATGATATAACGCCTGAAAAAGGACGTCATTTCACAGCCTGAACGCAGTGACAGACTTAAACAGGGCAGCGTGATGGTGCCTGGGGGACATGGGTGCCCTGTGGTGAGGCAGCCTCTGAGGAGGTGAGGCCTGAGCTAACATTTGAAGGAGGAGGGGCAGGGTCCACCCATTGAAAGAATCTGTGGGAGGGTATTCCAGACTGAGGGACCATGAAATTCCAAGAGTCCAGAATGATCGCCATCTGACATGTTTTAAGTTTAGTCATGGAAATGGTATGAAAGAAGCTGCCAAGGCAGCCAGATCATGAAGGAACCCTGCAAGCAATGACCAGAAGCTTGCATTTCATTCCAAGTCCATATTGAGGCCACTGGGGAATTTTACGCTGAGGGGGTGACATGGTACGATCTGAATTTTCGTAGATGACTGTGGCGGCTGAATGGAGAGTAGATTGTAGGGGACTGACATGGAGGCTGGTAGACCTGCTGGGGGGCCCGTGTAGTCGTCCAGGCAGGTGAGGACAGGGTTTGGGGACCAGGTAGTCTGGCTTTCCTTTTCTATTGGACTGCTATCTCCTAGTGAAGTTATTTTTCTCTTACCCAGAATTCTGGCCGTCTACTCTTTACTTAAGTGTTCTTCTGCCTGCTCAAAACAAAACAGAGCAAGGAAAGTTCTGAAAATGGAACGATCTGTTGTTGGTGAAAAGTCCTGAGGTAGTTGAAGAAACAGCAAGAAAGCGAGTTGGAACGGTTACTCACGAATACTTTCAGGAGATATTTGGCTTCCCATTTAGCATTTGGAACCAGTTGAATGAGCAGTTACATGATTCTCAGGAGCCATGAGGGTACATTAAGAATAATAAGGAGTCTGGCTAAACGCCTTAGGCATTATGGAGCCATAATACACCACATGTGTTATTGTTAATTCATGTTCCTAGCCCACCCTGTTAATAGCAGCCAGGAGCCATAAGGACACACGCTGTGAATATATATTAAAACAATCACACAAGTTGCTCTAATGGTATTGGGTAATTGGATGTTAGTCAAGGATCCAGAAAGGCCTGAATGTAGCGAGATAGAAATGACATCCGCTGTGGCTTTTCTTTCCTGGCACTGCTGAGAAGAAAGTGCCAGATCTGAACGTTTAAGCTCTGCTTCCCTCGTCTGCCCGGGCCTGGAGAACAAGATTTTTGATGTCCCTGTCCTTGGATTTGAGCAAGTACTATTGCCTTGCCCTCCCATTAGCCAAACATTAACATAACATTTGCTACAGAAGTTGTGTTTGAATGTGGTGAGAGATATTATTAAAAAAAAAAAAATCTAACGCTCATTAAGAAATTTTAATTTATTTTTTCCCCTGGATATTAAAAATAATTGCCTAGCATAATGAACAACTATATATTGTTTGAATTTGCCTTACAGTTTGTCGTATAGTCGTTTAAAATGAATGCTGAAGTGTACTATGGACACTATTCTCTCAATTACCTTCTTAAATGAATGGCATCTCTTGGACATCATTTAATTTGAGGTTGGCGTACCCAAATACGTAGGAGGGGACAGCCAGGCAATGGGAATGGGTGAGGAGCAGTGGGAGAAAACGTGCTCCGGCCGGAGCATCTGCACCCAATTTTGCCAGACCTGATTTTTCCAAACAAGCTTAATAATTGGATTTTCATGTGAAATCCCCCAGATCTGAGATCGTTTTTCAGTTGTGCAGGTCCAAGAAGGCCCGAAGCAGCCACTTTGTCTCTGATGTGGATTCACCTTATTTCTCATCTAATCACCCACTGACGTGCACGTCAGGTAAAAATTCATGTTCACCACTTCCCCCAGCTTGCTCTTCTTTGCCATTTGCTTGCTGAATGAAGTGTTTGTAGCCAAGGGACTGACATCCATGAGTCACTGCAAAGGATTTTCCCTGGATATAAGTACAAGGAAACAAAGTATGAACAGAGAAATGCACTAACTGAAAGTTCACGGAAGTACTTAGAATTTAGGCGAGGCAGATTCAGGTTCAGTAGGATGTAATTTAAATTCTTGAGGCTCTTGCTTGAATACAACCTACAGAATGTCTACTGCACAATTAAATACAGGGTCTTGAGTGGGGCCTTCACATGAGAGAACTGGAAGCAGCAGCCTCACGCACCACTGGCTGAGACAAGAAAACAAGGGAAGGGAACAAAGCTCTGGGCAGAAACGCCTAGTTTGTTTTCTACAGATTCATTAATGGCCATGTGGGTGTCACTTACCATGACATTTCAACAAAGATGACAAAAACATTCTGTCACATGATCTGGCAGTCCTCTATCCTTGTAAACATATTTGAAGTGGTATTTTCTCTCAAATTTTTTATTACTTTCAAGGTTTCTTACTCCATGCAGCTTTTACTGTTTTAATTAGGAGGGTGTCAGGCCAAATAACTCATTTCAAGGCTACAAAGTATGTGCTGTTTAACATAAATGCATTGATCTCGGGTAGAATTTTCTTTGAATTACTAGGAACTCCAAATGCTGGCTATTTACAGTGTCTGCTACACAAACAGATGAAATAGATACTGAATGAAGTAGAGGACCATTAAGGAAGCAAAGATTTCATAGTAATAGCTTTCTAGTAGTCTGATGGCCAAGGATTGTTAATCTAATATTTAATATCGAATGCCTAAAAGGACCACAAAAGGCCAGAACCCCAGCATTGCCGGAAAAGTCTTAAGGAGGAGTGAAAACTCAAAGGAGATAAACAGCAAAGTGAGTAGATTGACTCTAGATCAATAACTAATTTTTCATTCAGCTTAGATTAAAATGATAACAGTTCCTCAAATAACATTATTTTGTTCTGTGTGATTTTTTTTATAACATCGATGACATGAACTGGACTCTTGTCCATGTCACTTAGCCTATAGGTAAACCAGTATGTTGTTTCACTTAAAGTCTCAGAAGCTACGTGAGGACTTACTGGATGGTAAAATCCAGGCTGCTGCTGCTTCCTTTTTAAGAGGCTGTAGGAATGAACCTGGGAGAACATGAGTCTTGAAGAGGGCAGCTCTTACCTTTGTTTAGAAGCAGGATATGAGAGGTTAGTTTGTGTCTACACTTAGTGTAGCGTTCAGAGCTCAGGCCCAGGATCAAATCCCACTTCTTACACGCTTAGAGGTGGGACCTGGGGCAGGTGACGTGTTCTATGGCCAATAATAATGGTCACTGAGGTTGTTGTGAAGATTCAGTAAGTTAAAAATTGTAAAGCTCGGAAGAGTACCATTTCTGGCTTTGTCGTTATTGCAGGCATGATTCCATTAATAGCAGTTACCCTTGAACCTGCATACTCCCTATCTGGTCACTGCAAAATTTTCTCTTCTGCTAAGAACTTTTCTGTAATATCAAAGGTTTGTTTTCATTTGATTTTCAAGCATCTTTGTCTCGAAAGATTGAGGCTGTGTTTGTTATTAAAGATGACATTTGTTAGACTGCTTTTAAAGGAAAAAACTGTTCATTTAAAGCTTTAAAGTATGTCATGGGGTGCTGCATTTTCTTATCAACTCTGTTTTCATGAACTCATTGCCTATGACCTAACCTAACTGATTCTGTTTGCAGTGCACTTAGATGGTATAAAAGACTTTAGGGAAGCTGGGATGGCTCAGCTGGTTGAGCGCTTGCCTTGCGGCCCCGGAGCCCGAGGGTCGAATCCCAGCTCCAGCCCATGTGGACCCATATGCTGAACTGGGTGGGGTGAGCCCCCAGTTCAGTTCTTGCCGGGGCCTATGCGGGAGGCTCCCGGCCCAGTTCCTGCCTTGCACAGCCCCACACCCACCTGTGGAGTGAAACTATGTGGAAAACTGGTGCTGTCAACTATGGAGACTGCTCGGGGCCCTCCGCCTTCTCTCTGTCTCTGTCTGTCTCTCTCTCTGTCAAAAAACAATGGAAATGAATCTTTAAAAAGAAGAGAGAGAGAAAAAAAAAAGAAAAGACTTTAGTATTTCTATCGAAGTTAATGTTACACGAAAGCTTTCTTGCTCACATAAAACGTATTTAAATAAGTATTTCTAAAGAATTTAATTTCAAATATAATATAACATCTTTTCTTTTTATCTATAGCGAGAATATTTCTTATATAGGGGCTCTTAATCTTTTGGTCTCAAGACCCTTTATGTTTTTTAAAATGATTGGAAACCCACTGTTTTTTTGTTTGTTTATATGGTTATGCCTCTTGATATTTGTTTAATATACATTACAACCAAAGAATGTTTAAAATATTAATTTATTGAAATATCAGTTATAAATTCATTATACTTTAATATTTTTAAAAAGCTATATTTTTGGCGAAGGTTCTCACCTCCCATGCAGGAGGCCCCTGTTTTAGTTCCTGCCTTGCATGGCCCACATCCACCTGTGTGGAATGAAACCATGTCACAACTAATGACACACAACTATGGAGACTGCTCTGGGCCCTCCCCCATTTCTCTCTCTCTCTGTCTTTTACACACACACACACACCTACCTTCTTTCAAACAATAAAAAAAATAGTAAATATTTTTTTAACTATATTTTTCAAAGATTATGGGGAGAATAACACTGTTTTACAGTTTTGCAAATCTCTTTAAGGTTTAACTTAATATGTTAATTAAATATAGTTGTAAAAATTGCCACAAAGAAAAAGTAAGTGATCCCATGAGAGAGATAAACGAATACCTAACATATTTCAGTCTATTGAAGACTGATTCCCTGAGGAAGTGACACATAAATTGAGCTCTGAACATGAGCAGGAGCAAACCAGGCAAAGAGCAGAGACCTTCCGTGTGGAGGAGTTGGATGTGTTGGATAATGGAAGGGCCGACAGTGTGGTTGGAGTGTGTTGAGTGAGAGGGCAAGAGGCTCATGGTGAGGCTGGAAAGAAAAGCTGGGGCCAGGGCCATATGCAAGGTTTTGGTGTCCATGTGGACAAGTATGGGTTTTATTCTATGAGGAAGGGAAGCTATTAATAGGATTAGGAAGTCAGTAGTGGAGGGGACATGACCTGACTTGCACTGCTTACAAATATCACTCTGACTACTAACGGAGAACAGATTGAAATATTGGGAAAAATGGATAAAGGAAAACAGTTAAAAAAAAACAACAACTTTGTAGCATAATATGCAGTACATGATATGTACTTAGGAAGTGGTCTGAAGGTGATTGATTGGATATGGGCAGTGAGCTCAAAGAAAGTGATGTATGTTTTGTTTCTCTTCAACTCATCCATTTGCATCTCACACAGACATTTTTGTTTTTAAACCTAGAAAGTGAAAAGCACAACACAACACAACACATCAAAAACCATCTAGTTAGACCATGAAGCAGAAATTCTGTGTTTGAGTTAGGGGTCTGGCTTTCTCAGCACCCCCTGGGTAGGACTTAGGTAGCCTGGCATCACTTATTCTTTCAGAATCATGGCATTTGCATATTCTGTACCACCTTATAGATATAATAAAACTGTGCTTTAAGAGAAACGGTTCTGAATGCTGAGGCTTTGATACGGCTGTTACTTGGACTGGTGTTTGTTTAGCAGATGCTGCTTTCACACCAGCCCTCTTTGGCTGATTTTCTATGTGCAGAACTGGGTAGCTGGATAAAATGGAATGTGTCCGTCATAGCAGTAGCCATCCTGAGTATCCAGATGTCATGGAGTTTCTGCCAGGAAGGGAAGACAGCTGTTTGGAATGGGAAAGGCGTAGAGGATACCACAAAACACATCAAGAATTTTATCAGGGGAGTGAGATGATGGTTGGCAGCAGGAAAAGGGTGAGCAGACACTGCAACATGTCTGGAAAAATCAATTTTGCATGTGGCTTAGGTGATATCCTGAGACATTCAAACATGCTTTCTGTTGTAGAATCCTGCATTTGTCTGGATTATCTACCCAACCAGCCTTGTTTAAGTACGAGCCATGGGATTAGGAGATTGTAAACGTGCCCCGATCAGCCAGCACATTTCAACTTCGTATTAGAGGGACAAGTGGTACATTGTGTGGTTTTATCAATGGTTTGTGAAAGTTTGTGCCTGCGACTCTAGTACATTTGGGACACTGAAATATTCTGTCTTACCCTCAGTGAGAAAGTAGAAGCGGACCTATCACTAGTCAAAAGAACCTCAGGCATGTGCTAAAGTGAAATAGGTTTTCAGGGTGTTCACTTGTCATTGAACTGACATTTTAGTTGTAACTCTTACTTGGAATAGTGTCTGTCTTATCTCTGAGTTATAAGATTAACAAACAAACAGATTTTATTCTTATAAAGAATTGCACATTGCTGTCTTACAGAGGTCCTTTAGGACTGTCTTCTCAGATTACGCAAACCTTCAAATTGTTGATAGTTTATATACAAAATCTCTTTTATTTTTGGTATGTTATTAAAATCCAAAATGGCAGGTGATGTCGCGGGCAACTGACCAGCATTTCTTCCCTTTCCTGGTCAAAGCTTTCAGTTGGCATTCTGAAATACAGTTTTAGTCTGGACCTCCCTTCTGTCACTGTGGACCACACATGGAAAATATTTCCTACTTGCCATCTTGACGTGCAGAGAAGTGTTTGGTATGGTATGTGTTCATTTGACTATGATTGCACATACCAAGTACTGGGAGCATATGCCTTTATTTATCATGGTAATTAATGAGACCATTAAAGAGTCACTTGAGTTTAGAAAATAGATTCTACATTACTCCAAAAATTATTCTTTTTAATTGTAAAGTCTAGAAATGTTGCCTTAAAGTTACTAAAAATATTATAAAATCCAGGCATTGTATGTGTATTGCAAATGGGAGAGGAGTATTGTAAAATAACCTTTAAGTATTATTTACTCGTGATTCTAAATGTTGTGAACCAAGATGATTGCTAGAACTATTCATTTTAATTAAATAGCCTATAGCAGGCATTTACTAGATAGACTCATTGGTATGTCAGTAAATGTGTAGACAACTGTTTCTTGCTTCTCATGTCCATATTTGACACTAGTGTTGCTTTTAGAAGCTGTAACAATTCAGGCAGGCTCTTGAGAATTCTAAAATCCTGATAAGCACAACTTAAATATTTTCTGTAATTTAACAACTATAATACAGAATATTATGCTTGTGTTTATTTATTTATTTATTTTCATCTTAGAAAATCAAGTTAGGAAAGGCTGTCTGTTGAAGTGAAAGATGCTGGGTTGAGATCTGAATAATCCCTAATTTAGTTGAGGCCTGCAATTAAGATCTGTTTCACCCTTAGGAAAATGAGGTGATTAAATACAAATTTTGGTTATTTGTATGTCTTTTATTTAGTTGTATAATTTTTTTTCAAATAAAACCTACTGTGAACTTGACAAGAGAGATACACACCCAATCTTTGACCTTCCGTTTGTAGTGAAGATAGGGCCTGGGATTTGATCTGCATAAACTCTGCCCTGTCTCTCCACCATGACCAGTTTCTAAACCTCTCAGTTTAGAAGATAATTCTGCACAATCCTTGTGTTCCACACACTACTGTTGCAAGATCTCTAGACTTCATGAACCATCCCATTTTCAGCTCTAAAAGTCTTTGTATTTTAAATGCTTGCAATCAATAGCTTAAGATGGTGAAGGTGGGTAGACAATGCTTTCTAAGGATGGTATTTTCAAATTGGCATGTCATTGTCTTTCTGATGTCCCAGGCACTCTGAGCCATTTTCATGGGCTAGTTAGGTTCAGGTATAATGGAATCCTAAAGGGACATGTTTATAGTAAGAACGAATTATTCTTTGATGGTGCCACCAATACAAATTACAGTTTATATCCGCTTTCTCACAAGACATGAGTTAGGGCAGAGTTATGGTAAAGTACATAAAAGGCCAAAAGTGCATTTCTTTAGTTTGGAGAGATAAATATGGTTGGTCTGCAACATTCATTAAAAAAAACTCATATTGGAGCAGGGGACTAACAAGTATACAAGAAAAGCTAGGTTGAAATGGAAAATGTATACATTTAGAATAGATTTCACAGGAAAGACTGCAGAACAATTCTGAGCACTAATGGTTTTGTAAGAGACCAGGAAACAGTGCCTGTGTTTATCTTCTTCCTCTTTTTAAGGAGTGAAGAAACTTCCATGAAAGCGCCACTTAACAGACTTGCTTTCATTTTCTTTAGTCTCTAGAACTCGGTCACACACCCTTCTTAACTAATCTCTTGCAAAAGGAATTAGAGTCCTACTGTGGCTTAGCAAAGCCCAAGGCCATGTGAGAGGGTGGATTGCCTCAACTAACCCCAAGTTAGTTATATAAGAGAGATGGAGGGAGGAAAAGCTGGGGATGAATATCAGGTAACCAACAATGCGTTTGTTTTCCTTTCTGGCCTATAAGTGTCTCAAGGTCACAGGGTTCTAAAGAGTCTTCATGAAGGCAGTGCCTAGATGTATGACAGCTGTGTAAATGCTTTCTAAAGGACATTGAGTTGGGTGGGATAATACAACAAGTGTGGTTTTGTAATAGACCAACACTGTTTTACAATTTGGTTACGGTATCGCTAAAATAAAATATTTTTAAATTAATTATCAAATTCATAAGGTCTGAATAAGCCAGATAAATGTTTTAGCATTTGTATTTTATGTCCTATTTTGAATGCTGTACTTTAAGAGTTTTGGTGTATTTTATAAACATTCTTTGTCTTTGAGTTGGGGTATATGGAAAGCAATAGATGGCAAATTTCCTTAAAGGCAGAATCAGTATGTTCTCTGTCACTTTAGTACCACCTCACTCTATACCTGCAATGTTGCTGATGTTCCCTTAATATTTATCAAGTGAGTGAATGAATGCTATCTTCATGTGACAGCTTGTTGTGGAAACTTAGAGCTAAATGGCTGTCTCATATTATTCAGCTAAAAGAAAGGTCTAAAGCTTTTGCCCATACAGAAATTTATTGCCTTTCCTAGTGATTATATCCTTTTATATTCTCTAAGCTATTTGTTTATGCTCCACAAACATAGTCTCATACTATTGAGAAACCAAGCTTTTGTTGAAAATCATAGCCAGTGCTTTGAAAAGATGGAGGACCATTTCTTAACAGAGATTGAGAATAAATATATTGTATATAAAAGAATGAGTTCATTCTTAATACATGACATACAGAAAAGGAGCTAAACTTCATCTTAAATATATACTCACTATATTGGCTGCTAGCTTAAAGTTTTTTCCCATAATGTAGACATTTAGGATTTTCAACTTTTCAACCCTAGCAAAGTTTGACTTCTATAAGATGATTAATGGTCAACATCTAATTTCTAAAGATGAGTTAATAGTTTAGGGTAGGTAATTTTTTAGAGTACACTTTGCTCACCTAAGACCTGGCAAAGGATAAAGAAAATTTGTCACGTTCTGAAAACCTGTACCTCTTAATAAGCTTCTCCAATAAAAATGTGATCAAAATGTTTCCTAAGGTTAGAGTTTTGCTGTGGCAGTTTGACTTTCTTCAGCTTAACACATCCTTAGTATGACATGTCACGCTTGGCTTTGTCAGCAATTCTCATACCCAGATTAAGAGTAAACACATTTAAAATGACAGATTGAAGCATATCCCAATCCCCGAGGTATTTCAGAGGAAGTACCACACACAGGTAAGTGTTTTAATGAAAATGCTACTGTCAGGTTCTAACCATATCTGGTGGTTGCTTCAGTGTTGTTTGCTGGACATCTAAACCTTGTCTCATGCTCACTTTTCTTTCTAGCACCCAGATTTTTCCAGGTGGGGTATTTACTCTAGTAAGATATCGCATTTTAAATTGTGCACAGAACATTTCAAAAGAATGCCGCCTCTGTTCTAAAAGATAGGATCTCTACCTTACCTGCACCAACTAACTTAATGTAACAGAGTTTACATGCCCAACATTTTTCACAGCGTCTCACCATTATGCCACAAAAACATTACATCAAAAATACCTTTAAAAAAATAGATAAGGGGCAGTGACTGAAACTTACATATGGATTAATTCCATAGCTTTTTGAGATTTTCTGGTGTTAAATTGTTTCCCCCCCTTTTTCTAGGTATTTACTAGTGTGCACGCACACTCGTATACACTCACATTCATGTTCCCTATTTGCCTAAAATAGTTGAGATAGCACTTTGCTGGACAAGGCAATAAATCTGGTTTTCCTAGGTGTGTTCTGAGATTTTTTTTTTTTAATGTGTTTTCCCTGATCCCTGAAGCTCATGTTCAGCCCACTTAAAGTGTCATTGCTTGTGTGTGCATGTGTGTGTGCATGTGTCTTGGTGCACACAGATATTCTTTGGAAGTTGGTCTAGTGAGGGAAATCTATTCTTCCTTTCTACTGATGTAAGAGTTTCAATGGCATAATGAAAATATATGTGAAACTGAACTAGAACAGTAATTGCCACAGAAGTGAATTATAAAAGGTACAGTTGACTCCAAATTAAATTAACAAAAGTATATGATATAGAGATTCTTAAAGGACTTCTTTTATTATACACACACGTGCACATACACACAGAAACACTCAATAAAGCACACTATTGAACTTTGGCCATCCACTTAGAAATGCTTACCAAGTCTGCATTTTTCTTGAACAGCATAATTTAATGACAGAAGTGCCTACCTGTTCTGCATTCTTTTAAAGAATTATGCTCCTCATACCAAGTGGTCCTGCCTTGTATGATTGATATATTTTCCCGTTTGGTTCAGCCCCTGCCTTCTTGATGACTTAGAAAGCTTAGCTGTAATGAATTGGGTTTGATTCTTATAATCTTGTGTTGTTTTTCTAGCAGTAGTCAAAACAGAAGGAAAAAAGATTGTGCTCTTGGCAATAAATCGTGGCCTGCTGGGAAAGCCACCCTCTACCCAACTTTGCCAGGTGGCCACTCACAAACTCGAGTAATCTGGGGTCTGAAATAGCTGCTTCCTTCTGAAGCATAGGCACATAAGACAGTTTACCTAAGACACATTGGAGCATGGTTTTCATATCACAAGTACTGATGTTTGCAATCAAGAAAGAAGAAATACTGTGTCCTCTTGATTTTAATTAAAAAAAAGAAAGAAAGAAAGAAAGAAATCCAAGGAAAAAATTCTTGGAGGATTGACTTAGCCTCAATTTGTAAGTGTTATTTTTGTAACATAAGATATTTTTTAAAAACCTAATTTCACATATGAAAATGCATCAGTGTGATCTTGCAATTCATGTACATTCATACACATATGTAAATATATGTATACAATATGTAAATGTCTGCATATTTCTTATTTTTTTGTTCCCACTCCTTTGTTTTCACTCAGTTCCATTCTGTCCCCTTTCTTGTTATTCTAGCCATCCACAGCCACCCCCCACCATCCATCCCACTGCTTCCCTTAGCAGGTTATCCTCAACAGACAAGCTCTTATGGAACTTTGCAGCTCAAATATTCATTCTTAGGTTACTGAGTATTGGGGGTGGTGACTTCCAGCTGTGTACAATCTCAGTCCTTTTACCAGACTATGTCATATAAAAGTTATTGGTGCCAAGATGTAGTTGGCAAGTGTATGAACATACATATATGGAGGGATTTTTTTTTTCACTGTTTTACAAAAAACGGAATTTGATTTACTCTATTTCCTTTCAATAATTATTTGTGGAAATCCCTTCAAGGCCACTGAAGAGCGCTGATTCACTATTTTGAGTGGCTGTAACATAATTTAACAATTATTCTCTGGCTGGTGGTATTCCATTTGTGTGCAGGTATTGTGTTATTTCGTTTTGTTGTGTCGCTATAAGGAAAACACACATAATATGTTTTTTCTTGAGCTATAGTTGACACAATATAATGTCTTTAATGGGATAGATTGTCAGGCACTGGAGTACTAGATTTAAGAAAATGTACTATTTTTAATATTAATAGATGTGACGTATTAATACTTCTAAAATACTTAAGAATTCTCATTTTAACTTAGCATGGATCAGAATACTCCTTCCTCTGAATCTGCCACCAGGAGTGGATATTTCCACTTATTTTCATTTTTATCAACCTGCTAGATGTAAATAATTTCTCATTGTCATGTCCATTTGAGATTTCCAGACTTCTAGTGAGATCAAGCATCTTTTAATTCCCTCGGGCTCTTTATAATTGCTCTCCTTTAAAATGTACCTTCATTTCTTTGCCTGTTTTTTTTTTTTTTGGCTTTTTTTTTTTGGCTTTAGGTTGTTGGTCCCCTTCTTGTTTATTTGTAAAATCACTTTACCTTTGGTGGATATCAGCACTGTCATTTCCATCACAATTTTCCCCCAAAGCAAATGTTTTGAGAGTGATTCGTTCGTATCGGTGTGTCTATATACATACTTATATTCCTGCGCACCAATTCAAGGGGACAGACATGCCAAAAAGATGTTATCGTACAACTGCAAGGCGCTGTGTATGTACAGACATAAGCATGTCACTGAGATCTTGTCAAAGCCTTTAGTTTTGTGAAAGTGCTTTCAGTAATAACTCTTACCAGTAGTGTGATCTGGGGGTTGGGGTGGGAAGGTCAGCTCAGGTCCTTTAAATACTTTTAAGGAGGCAGTCTTTTCTCCTGGAGAGAATACTGGTGATGTTTATGCCTTCATGGACAGATATTAATTTAATTTTCATGAATATTTTTGAAGGAAAGATACTCAGCGAGTTTGAACCCTCTTATGACATATCTCAACTTTTCTTGTGACTTTTTGAATATCATTTATACATGTATGGCTCTCTTTACTATTGGCAGGTTTATCTTTTTTTTTAACTTTGTCTTTTGAAATAATTGTGGATTCACAGGAGTTGCAACAGTTGTACAGGGAGGACCCATGCCCTTGTCACACAGCCTCTCTAATGTTGGCATCTTGCAGAACTGTAGTATGGTATCAAAACAAGGAAACTGTCTTTGGTGTACTCCACAGAACTTACTCAGTTTTTACCAGTTTTAAAAGTGTGTGTGTGTGTGTGTGTGTGTGTGTGTGTGTGTGTGTGTGTGTGTGTGTGTGTGTAGCTCTCTTGTCTTGGGGCTATTTGTAAACCTTCACTTTTCTATCACTCACTTCTTCTATCACTCAATTTTTAAATTCCCTATTCATAAATGAAAATAGAACTGAGGTCTGAGGTGGAAATGGTAAAATATTCTATGTGTAACCATAAAAAAAAATCCGGAAAGGTGCCTCAGTGTTGGTATGGCTCCATATGTACCTGCGTGAAGACAGGATGTACATCACACGTTCCCTAAAGACCCTAGAGGTGCCTATTTTTAGCCTTCAGATGAGAATTAGGGTTCAGCACTTCGGCACTGGGCTAGTAGGGGTCATCTCCTAGTTAAGAATAAATAAATAACTGCTGAGTGCTTCATGAGAAGACATGTCCTGACCAGAGTGACACCTACTGTGATGGCCTGGATTATAATTTTATAGCAGATTTATCCTAAATTAATTATATATCTGCAATCAAGTGACCATAGCTACTCTTTAGAAGTAATGTCTCGTGTACAACTGAATAAACGAGTGTCAAGTTGGCTTGGACTTGGGCAGCAGAACTTCCCTTCTCTTTTATGAATTAGTGTAGAGAGCTGCTCGCTAGTACTCAAATGGAGGCAGATAGAGTGAAGGGAGTATCACTTGATCTCCTACAGAAAATGCAGCCTCAAAATACTTTCATGTTAATGGCATCCATGGACTATAGGCCATAAGACAGAAATCCACCCTCATCTCTCATTTTTCCAACTCCTTAATTTTTCTTGTAAGAAAACATGGTCTAGAAAAGTCAGGTGAGGACCTTTAAGACACAAAGGTAATTAGTGTCAGAGTCTTGACTAAACTTCAGGGATTTTTCTTGGGAAAGATGTTCTTTCTACTGTCATATTATAGTACTCTGGCCACTTTTATGGAGCAAATCCATGGATTAGAAAATTCTAATAGCCTGTGAACACTCTACACCAATGTCACAGATTATTTTACTCCTCTCTGTACCAGAATATTCTAAAGGGACATAAGTGGTTGATCCTGGGACAGGCAGCCATCCTTTGTAATAGACAACAGACTGGTAGCAGTGCATTTGATGACTATAATGCTCATGCCAGGCTGACATAACACAATTCCAAGTTTTCTAAAGCATTTCTTTTTTCTCCCTGAGAATCCAAAAGCCATTTAACTGTGGCCTAGTTAAGGTTTTTGCTGAAGGTTTGAGTCATCTCCAGATACAACAGACCATGGCCTAACTCAGTTGTTAATTAGTATTGATTGTTTTTAAAAATTGTTATTATGAACGATTTCAAACATGTACAAAATAGAGTGACTAGTATAATAAATTCCCATATAGTCTCCAAATTGCAGTAAGTGTCACATGTTGGCTTTAAAATTGGTAAACAGGAGTGATCCTGTTCCTTATAGGTGGCCCTTACTTTGAGTGTTGGGGGAAGGCTCTGGAGGGTTGTTAAATGTTTATTTTCCTCTGGTTGTCTAATGTTAACATCTCTCTTCCTGTGTGTGGCCCTCAGGAGGACTTTAAGATGCTTTTAGGGTTAGTGGTGGCACTCAGAAATAGAAATCTACCATGTGGAATTTAGGTCTGCAATCAGCAGACCATGTGGGTGACCGTATTGGTGTTAAGACACCAGAGGGAGTGAGGTTTTGCACAGTGAGCTTGGCCTCCTCTGGGTTGGTCAGAGCAGTAGAGTGTTTGAAATACACACAGGATGTTTGACGTGCCAGCAGCCAAATGACTAAACCAAAGGTGAAGTCTGCATTAGAGGGAACAGTAAAGACCCAGACTTGGAGACTGGATTCTTGTTACCTTTGGCTGAGTACCATTAACCCATGTGGTTCTGTTTTAAGTGAGATGAGTGGCTGTCTTCCAGCTGGATTTTAATTCACTCTGTTGAAGACAGGGGCCGTTTTCCTCTTGCTTCTTATCTCTCCCTAATATTTGACCATAAATGCTGGACAATTGAATGAATGAATGAATGAATGAATGAATAGATGGGTGTGCAAATGGACAAAGGAATAAAGAAAGGCATACTAGAAAATGGAACTGAGTCCATAGTCTCAATAGTTTAAACGTCAGACTGTGATGTCACGGTGTTTTAAAGGCGGGCCCATTTTTTAAAAGGTGCCATGAAAAATGGCAGAGCATTAACATAGGCCCTTCTTTTATTGTATTGGGTCACATTTTTGGAACCTAATTAAAATTTCAGTGACGGTCTTTCTGTTAAAAAAGATAACACAGGATTCTGATTCCGGAAGAAATATACCAGTGCTTCAGTTTCATGCTGTCCTTGAAGTTCCAACCCTGGGTGCTGGGCAGAGGTAAGATCTTGTCAGAAGATCGTTTTCACATTTTGGTTTTTAAATGTACTGTTCCTGGACCCGTTTTATACAAAATTCTGTTCTGTAAAAGTAATTTTGGTAATGTACACCATCATTCCGGTAATATTAATAGATCTGGAGAAGCGTGAGGCTATACGTAGGGTGTGGTATGTTAGGGAATATTGTGTTCCATTCAGTTTTGTCCACAACAGTCAATTGGACACAGTGGTGCAGAATTTATAGAATTCACGTAGCTCATGAGGCTACTGTCAATTATCAGGCCCCCAAATACTGGAAGGGAACTTAGCTATCATTCTTCATTTTGCAGGTGGGCATGATAGAAGGGGATTTGGTGAACCCTGTCCTATGGGCAGTAGGACCTTAGGGCACCCTCGATCCAGTATCTCTGTCTTTGTAGCCGGGACTCAGTACTGTCCTGTGGATGAGGCGTGATGTTCCTCAGCCCTTCTATAGTGCCTCAGTCTTACCTTGTCCAGGTTAAATATGGTTGGTTTCTTCTTCCATTTGTTATCCCATAAGGTGTTTTCTATTTTGCACTCTCTCTTCTGGAAATTGCACAGTATGTTAGTAAAGAGCTTCATGTGCTTCGATATGGAACAGCAGGATGTGGAATCAAATCTGTAACATCATTTACTCCAAATTAAGTCACTGGCATTATGATTGGTATAATGTTTCACATTTTAAGTCACCTACATATGGCATCTGTAATATAACATGCAAGAAACAATGATCTCTACTCAGCCCCTAATATGGGAGAAGCGTAAGTTACCTGTTCACAGTTCTCATGGATTTCTACTTAATCTTTAAGTATTTTCTTAAATTTATACTGAAATTAGTCTTTCTACTGTACTTGAAATTTACATGGAATATTTTAGAAATCCATATACCTCAGGCTAAAATCAAACAAACAAACAAAAAATACTTTAACAAAGAAATTGAAAGGAATCCCAAAGGCCAGTCTTAAAAAAAAACTACAGGTTGGATGTCTTTTCTATCTTATTCTTCAGCCGTTAGGTTAATTCCCTCTCTGCCACCAATTTTTCTGCCCCTCCCTGAAAACTAGGAACAGCTGACATTTGGAATAATCATTCCCTTCTGAGGGTCCATACTGAAATACCAATAAAATGACCTGGTGATCTTCCAACTTCCATGATTCCCACGGTTCCCTCATTCAGAATGTCCCCAACGGCTGGTCCTTGACTCATTCATAGACTTAAATCAATTTAATGTATTTCACTGAACTTAAACGCAATACTACCAAAGCAGTGATGTCCACTCTCCATGTGTGTGCTAGATGATGATGTAAACTGTCCTTTTCACAATGCCACACAAGACCATAGCCTCCCCAGTGGAGTGATGTGTCACAGGGATGAACATGATCCAAAATAACTCTCATTATCTGGCTTTAGTTGGCCCACTGCTAAGTGCACTGTGATGATTTGCTCTTTGTTGCCCTGGGAATAATGAAGCACCAACCAAGCCTTACCCACTGCTAATAGTAGCTTTATTCCTGTATGACTCCTTTAGCAAACAATGTCTTAACCTGAATATACTAAAAAGAAGTAAATATTCTAGACTTCTACATTCACCATTACCCACGAGGGAAATATTTTAATGATCTTGCGCTCCACATGGTTTAAATTTATAGCTCAAATTTTGTTCTCTGCAGTAATACTGCTGTAGATTATTAATAAGCTTTCATTCGTTGTGAGACGATTTGTTTGCTTTACCCCAGTGCAAATGCATTTTTCCACGATTCTCTTGAATTATTCCATCCAAACAGGAAGAATTATCCATGAAAAAAGAGATTGAGAAATTGAGACTTCGGGAGTTAGAAAACGGTACCCAAGTTGTACCTTTTCTCCTGAATATTTCTCAGAACCGGAAGTTGACAGTGATGATGTTTGGCAGGTGGCTCTTAGACAGATAAAAGGGAAGAACACCCTCAGTCTTAATGAATGTTCAAAACCTGTTCTGTATGCAGGCATTCTCTCTGGAATACCAGGAAAGGAAAATTAAATCAGTCCACAACAACTATCTTGCATATCTCACCTGGGAAAGTATGCATGCAGTAGGACGGGCACTGCTTAACATTAATCAGCCTCCTGAAGTCATTACATTCATGAGGCAATGTAATTCACATGTGATTACTTTTTAATTTACTCTGTAATCATATTCCAAGTGAACAGGCCAAGCTCAAAATGAAATTTAAAAGTCAAATACTGCTTTGTATTAGGAATTCACAATTTTTTTCTATGCACTTAGGTTAATAAAGATTTCACAATAACCATTTGTGACTGAGTAGATGATAATTTTTTGATGGAAGTTTGTGCTATACCTTAGATAGAATGTATTTGATTTTCCTCCAACCACTCATTTGGACCCAGGGAGTCTCAGAACTCTGCTGAATTCCTGTCTCATCTAAACTTATTTGAAGAAAAAAAAGAAGAAATCATCCAAACATTTGCCAATCCCAGATCTGACGTTGAATGAGCTAATGTATTTTTAATTCATGCTGCGCCTGTGAGATGTAGCCATTTGTTTTATCCATCATCAGAAAGTGTGTACTGAACGTCATATAACTGACTTGAACACATCGGTGGGGACGGCCAGGGCCTGCAGTCTGAATCTTCCTCCAACCATGTGGCCTTTCAAGTTTATTAAGTTACAAAGCTACAGTGTTTCACCAGAGCCTTTTGCCTTGGAAGTAAATCTTCAAAAGCCTCAGAACAGCTAGTTGGAAGGAGTAGAAAGTGAGTTTGTATTTTGATTCATCAGCCAGAACTAAGGTCAATGAGAGAAATACACTGATCTACAGATTTTCAGTCAATATAAGGAAAACTTTTTTTTTTAAATCATTTGATCCTATCTGGCATTGTACTAGACATCCTCCGGAGTACTAAGATCTCCTTCCCAGAAAATATCCAAAAGCTGGATTCTGTTTTCCGGGGGGATGCTTTGTAGTGTTATAAAACACCAGTTATTAATTGTCCAGTTTGAAGATATTTGTGACATCTTTATGCTAATTTGACCATTATTTTCTTTGGCTTAACTCACTTTATTTTAACTAACATAGTATTCTGGCATCTATTTCATAAAAATGTAGTGTGAGGCAAATATGAAATTTTTAGGTGGTCACATTAAAGTAGGAAAAATAAGAAGGTGAAATTAATTTTAATCACATCTTTTATGTAACTTAGTATATCCTGACTGTTGTCCTTTAAGATGTAATCCATGTAAAGATTTTCAAGTGCAATTGTCTCACATTCACTTTTTTTTTCCTGCTAAACTTTGAACTCCTGTGTGTCTTTCACGTAATAAATCTCGGTTTGGACTGGACCCATTTCAGATGCTCAAGACCCTCGTGTGTTTGTTGTCTACTGTGTTGAGCAGAGCACTATTCAGCTATGGCATTCTTAGACTCGTAACTGTGATATGCTGACTATGTTTGCGTAAATGCACACTAAATGAATCCACTGTTTTTCAAATTAAAAAGAAAAGTTTGATTTAGTGAATGGATCGTACATCACACTCTTAGAAATATTGACGTGATTGGCAGTTTGTTTGGCCATAACATACATGATAGGTAGGCCCCGTGTTCACGGGGCTCCCACGTGAATGTTTACTCATCTGTGGTCCTCAGCACATGAGGCACAAACACATTTATGACACAAAAACGTAGCAGACTTTAAAAGAAGGAGACTGATATGAACCTGCTTTATTATTTTTTTATAAATAAAATGTTTACCATGTAGAATGTGTATATTACCATATACATGTGTAGATGCCATGTATATCACACACATGCTCACATATATATACACTATATAAACCATGCTACAACTATTCATGGGAATAAGTTTCTTATAATTTGTCTCATAGCTGAGAGCAGCCTGATAGTGACACCTGGCCTGAGCTGGTATGTGATGTCTAACCCACTGTAGGGGGGCAGAATAATGGCACCCCAAAGATGAGCACATCTCAGTCCCCAGACCTGTGAATGGCACCTGCCCAGGCGAAGGTGACTTTGCAGGTACTAGTCACACGAAGGTTCTTGAGATGGGGGAAATGTTCAGGTGGGCCCATGGTAATCACAAGAATTGTTATAAATCAAAGCGGAAGGCAAGCTAGCCAGAGCCCAGAGAAGGAGATGGGGTGAGGGTGGCAGAGGTCAGAGAGATGCTTGTGATTGATGATGGCTGGCTTTGAAGATGGAAAAATGGGGCAGCAAGCCAAGGACTGTGGGTGGTGGTCACACGCTGGACAAGTCGTGAACATGGATTATTTCCCAGAGGCTCCAGGAGAAGCGTAGCCCCTCTAACATCCTGACCTTAGTCCAGGGAGACCCATTCTGGACTTTGGACCTCCAGATCTATAACATAAATGTGGGTCGTTTTAGGGCTTTCAGTTTGTGGCAGTTTGTCACAGCAGCAAGAAGAAATGAATGCGGCCATCCTAAGCAACAGAGCGATGAAAAGTGCATCACCTTCCACTCCTTTACGTAGAAAAGGGGGCTGGTTCTTTGGCACCCAAGTCACCTCTTTTGCTTGGAGACCTTCTGAGACTATCTTGGCCAACATGAGGGCTCTCTCTTTTCCTTCTAAAACATTAAGCAAGTGGCTTTAAGCAAAATTGCGTGGCCACTTGTGATTTATTTGCTGAAAGGGCATTTAAAAACTAATATGAACAATCACACACACACACACACACAAATCAACAACTTCCGGACCCTGAGATCTTGTAGGATAATAAAGGCTTTTTTTTTTTTTCTTTGTTTTAAGATTTATTTTATTGTTTTGAGAGAAGGTAAGAGAGAATGAGAGAAGAGAGAAGTTGGGAGGGCCCAGAGCAGTCTCCAGGGTTGTACATCCCTAGTTGTGACATGCTTTCATTCCACACACATGGATGTGGGGCTGTGTGGGATGGGAACTGAACTGGGGGCCTCCCACATGGGAGGTGAGAATCTTCACCACCGTCACAGCAGTTACCAATTGCACTGCAGTTCAGCATGTGGCTTTGCATGGTCCAGGGCTGGGATTCAATCCTGGACCTCATGATTGCAAGGCAAGAGCTTAACCACTGATCTATCCCAGCGTCCTCTTGGTTTTTTTTGTGGGTTTTTTTTTCCTTCCCTCTTCTCCGCCATCCCTGGCTTCTAATTTGAACACCTGTCAGATTTCTTTTCCTTCTATTTCTTTGACTTGTCAGGAGAAAGGTCAGAAGTGATCATCAACTCTACTTTTTCACAGACAGAGGCCTGTAATTGAGAGTAATTCCTCTGCAATTTTGCAGGTAGAGGCTGTTTCAGGCTGGCTTTCAAAAACCAGGCGAGGAGAGAAATGCTGGTATTTGTAAGTGAATCAACTTTATTCACCAGGCCTCAGATCATTTCTGATTTTCAGCAAACCACAGAAAGCTACAGAGCTCACATTAGTGTCCTTCTTTTGGATGAATAGAAGCATAATCTATTTTTAACATCTACTGGGGTGCCCTGCAGCTAAAAAGAAATTGCTTTGTGAGAGGTAGCCCAGAAATGTCTTTTTTTGAAATCCTGCATTCTTAAGCACCCTAAGTGGTTTATTATTATTTCTTTTTTCTGAGAACTTCGCATCTCTGTTCAAGATTTAACTAGAGATGAAAACCATGTGTGTTTGCCTTTAATAGAATTAGATGCAGTGTTTTTCATCATAGCGTGATATACATTGAGATGTAATATGAAGGTGTCTGGAAGTTGCTGAATTGATTTCTTTATAATATAGTTAATATCAAACCTTGAAGGATAATGAAGGTAACAACTCACCATCTAAAACTTTATAAAATCTGTGTCTGTGTTTAAAACTTTTACTCTTCATTAAGGGTGTCATGGGGGGAGGTGTAAACTAAAAGGAATCTTTCAGAAAAATAAAACACACACAAAAAAACTTATACACATTGCATCCAACTTAAAATCCTCCCTGTGTCTAGCTTTACAAAACACAGCCCATCTTTCCATTAAAATATAAACCAAAAATGGTAATATGTGATAGGAACATGGCAGTGTGTACAGCATAATGTATGCATTATTATCAAGTAAAACAAAAAGTGAGGTAGAAGAAGAGCGATCTAGAAACCAAGGTGGAAGTATCTAAATAGGAAGGAACTGAATGCTGTTTCCATTTAAGTTTTATAATGATTAAAAAAATCAAAATTGGGGGATGCTGGAATAACTCAGCAGTTGAGTTCTTGCCTTGCAGTCTTGAGGTCCAGGGTTTGAATCCCAGCCCGGCTTGTGCAAACCCATATGCTGAACTGCTATGCAACTGGTAACTGCCAGGATGACAGCAAAGGTTCTCGCCTCCCATGCGGGGGTAGGGGTGGGGGGGCAGTTCGCTTCCCACCCTGTGCAACCCCACGTCCACCTGTATGGAATGAAACCATGTCACAACTAATGATATACAACTGTGGAGACAGCTCTGGTCTCTTCCCCCTTCTCTCTCTCTCTCTCACCTTTTCTCAAACAATAACTTAAATCTTTTTAAAAAATCTAAATTGTCAAGACCCCTTAGCTTCCTAGATGCCAATTACAGTCTGATGCTCTGTGGGTGGTGCTCTGTTGAAATCAGAAACCAGTGTTGACACATGTGTAAATGGACAAGGTCACATTGTTAGCACAGAAAATGTGCTTGGAGGCTGCAGTGTCCACTTAACACAGATACATCAGTTTGAAAATCTGTGGGATCATTTCTTAGTTCACTTTAAACAACCTCTCTTTTCATTATTATCATTTCATAAGCATTCATCATAGAACAGTAACATATAAAAATTCCTAAGTAAGTAATCAGAAATGTGATTTAAAAAGCTCGATTTGAACCACAAAACAAAGGAGTGATTACCAGCTACGATCAGTGAGCCTGAATTACATCATACTTAGGGGAGAGACATGCAAATGAATGAATTAAATTAGGAACACAAATCTCTTCTTAAATCAGCATTTTTGACTGTCAGAACCTGGACTAGAGTGCATTATTCTTAATAGACTACGATCTGTATTGAAATAGGACAATAAATCTGTTTATTGAAATTTATTTGCTGCTTGTTGTTGGTCGCTCTGGCCTTGTGAATGAGCTTGATGACTCTAACAGTCGGCTGGTGGTTTGGCAGGACGTCTTCTAGTTTTGTAAATGATCACACGCTCTCTACAGACCAAAGGCTGATTCGCGTGGAGATGGGATCGAATTCTGCGTTCACTATTTTACTTCGCAGTGATATTCACAGAAAGCGCATATGATTTCTGAGGATGACAACAGTGGAATAATCTAAAAGTCTTCTTTTTCGTGGCCTAATGTAAAAATGCTGGTATGCTTTGGTCCGCAGAGTAAAATCTCTTATCTGAACTTCAGCTCAGCCACTTTAATTGTCTTATCTGTGGTAATTTCATCTTTCTTCTCACTTTTACTTCATGAAAGCAGTTTAGTGACAGACATATGATGTGCTGATTCCAGTTTGACTTTGGGAGGTTTTACGTTTTATAGGCTGACTCTAGCGAGAGGCTTTTTGTTTTGTGTTTCCTGTCCTTTCTGGGTTAAGAGGCAGAATGAGAAATTGAAAAACATATATCTGCACCATTGGATTCCCCATAGAAACCTCTGAAAAACCAAAAAAAGAGGAGGGGAAAAAAAAAGGAAAGAAAAGTTGTCCTGACCTTGTCTTTATTTGCATGCTTTCAGCAGGCTCTGATAATCTCTTTCATTTTTTATAAAATCTGTCTGAATTCTACATAGATGAGAACTGATGAAATACGACATGATAACACAGCTTTCATAAGAAATACACATTAGAATATGTTAGAAAAGAAAGCCCCCATTGGAATTTTAATATTTTATGCCTTCTAATTTGAGGGAGTATGGAATGTAGGGAGGAAATCAAGAGATGATATGTTTGCTAAAAAACATGACCCATCTGTAATGTTCATAGGGTATTTTTCACACTTTCTATAGTCTTGCTGCTCTAATTTCCCTTCCCCACCTTTAGCATTATTAATCTAATATCTCTCCTTGTTATCAGAGCTAATGAGGCCTACCTATACTAGCAGAGCATCAATCAGTGATTATAAGTCATGTAGGAAATGCAGAACATTCTGTCCAGAGCCGAGCTCCATTACGATCATTTGAACACTCTTTGGCTGACCTGCATATACAATGCTGATGCCAGTGGCCTGCCACATACGTGCTCTTGGCTCTTTAAAGATAAACCTCCCTTTTCTCTTGGTTTTCATTCAATGCCAAACATTACTTTAAAACAGTTGACTAACTAAAGCAAATTTAGCCCATTGATCTTTGACAAAGGCACAAAGGTAATTCAATGGAGAAAGGATAGTCTTGTCAACAAATGCACAGGAACAATTGGACATCCATCTTCAAAAATGGACACCAGACATAGACCTCGCACATGTCAAAAACACCAAATTACTCTACATGGAACATAGACCTAAATGCCAAGCAGTAAAATTTCTACAAGAAAACATAGCAGAAGAATCTCTATGATCTTGGGTTTGGTGATGAGATTGTAGATACAATATCATAATCATAATCCATGAGAGAGAAAGTGACAAGCTGGACTTTATTAATATTAAAAAGTCTGCTCTACAAATGACACTGTTAGCATAATGAAAAGATGAAGCAGGCACACACTGGGAGAAGGCAAAACACAAATATAATAAAGGACTAGTAGCCACAATATAGAAAGAATCCTTATAACTCAACAGTAAGAAACAAACCAGTTAATTTAAAAATGAGCAAGAGACCTGAACTGATACTTTACTAAAAATATACAAATGGAAAATGCCCAAATGAAAAGATACTCAACATCATATGTCAATACAGAAGGGCAAATTAAAATGACCATGAGATACCACCAAACACCCATTTGAATGGCCAAACACTAACAATACCTTTACCAGAGGTGATGTGGAGCAACAAGAACTTTCACTCATCTCTTATGAGTGTATAAAGTGGCAAAGCTAATTTGGAAGACAATTTGGCCCTTTCCTATGAAGCTAAACATAATTTTACCATACAACTTAGTAATCACACACCTAGGAATTTACCTAACTGATATGAAAATGTATGTTCACCAAAAAACATGCAGAGAAACCTGTACAGTAGCTTTATTCATAATTGCCCCAAACTGGGAACAAACAAGATACTCTTCAATAGACAAATGAGTAAAAAATCACGGTACATCTGAACAGTGGAACACGCTTCCGCAACAAAATGGAATGAGCTCTGTGAAAAAGGTTCTTTTCTGTCTAAAAGTGTTTTGACAAAGTTGGGTTTGGTATTGAAGGGATGTTTGGGAAGGACAGAAGTGTTAGCTCATTTAATTAGTTGTGTTTACAACTTAGACACTGTCATGTTTTGAAGAGTGTCACACGGGACAATTGAGCCTCTGATGTAGTTGTTGGTGAGTCCCTCTGGTCACGTGTGGAGCCTTTATGTCTGTCTGATTTATCTGAGGGACAATATTAGTCACACTTGTTAGTAATGGTGTTGGCTCAAAACAAAATGTCTTCCATTTTTCTCGATATTTTACTTTTCATGTGGTTGTATTGAAGGCGATACTTTGTGAGATGCCATGAAAGCTAAAGGACTACATCCTTTTATTCCTTAACTGGGGGTTAAGGGGGTGGGGGGTTGGGGAAGTGGAGAAGTCATCAGTAAGATCTCTTTTAAAATAGAGAAACCCTCCCCATATTTTTTATTTTAGTCTCTTGCTTTTTATTCTCCCTCCCCAATATTCATAGAGAATATGAGGAGGACATAATGACATTTTTTGAACAACTTTTATGAAAGAAAACAACCCAAGGTTTTGCCTACTGTAACTAGATGCAGGTAACCATGAGGGGAAATGATCTGAGGTATGTCTGACACTATCTAAAGGCACTGCTCTGACAGACCCGATGCATCATGGGAGTGCTGGCTTTGTCTTTTGATGCTGTCTTGGGAGCCTGGAGGAACCCAACTCAACAGAGTGTTTCTCTTTCCTTGGAGATTTTGTGCTGCCTTCTCTACACCCTCACATACTCATAGTTCTGAATTTCCCCCCATGGCAGCAGGTACAGGATGGTGGCTGTAGGGTTGCTAAGACCTAAGTGTATGAGGGAAGCAACATCAACTGGAAAACAATGGAAGGTTTTTAATGCAGAATAAAATATACCACAAGGTATATTGGAAGTGAGATATGGAATGCAGTAATAAATACCAACTAAAATATAAAGACTATAAGGATGTCAGAATGAGATAATGTGATACTTCTTTATAAGCTGTGAAAAGCTATGGAAATAGAAATGAACATCAGTAAATGCTGAAGAAAGGCTTTGGACCATTTCAACTTGTCAATATGAGAACAAGCCATGACTGTATCGGGTTTTAATGTTCACTATTACAAAGAGGACCTATACTTACTAACACATCTTTCCCAACAGCCTAACTCTGCTCCATTGTTCCATTAAAGCCACTGGTAATAGGGGTAGTTGTGACTTTAGGGGGGTCTGGATCCCAGCCCCTTTACTAAGTGCTCTTGAAGAGATCCTGGGTGTAGTTTGGGCCCCAGGCTTATCTGTCATCTTGCTCTTGGGTTTCTTAAAGAAACCTGTTGCCTGTTTTTCATATTCTAAAGAAATCTGTACTGATATTTGTGCCTGATATTTGAGGTTCTGTAGCTACCGTATTTTGCTGTGTATAATGCGCACAAATTTCTGAGGGGAAAAATAAGGATGCACGTCATACATGAGTATTACTAATTCTATATCTATATAAATGTTTTTAATTCTTTTATTTACGCTTATAGGTTAAAAACG
>PVKE010002110.1:46925-87744 GCA_004027555.1 Craseonycteris thonglongyai
GTCACTCTAGAAATCAATAACAAGATTCATATGCAAAATAATACCCTGGCATATGAAAATCGTTACCTTTATATAAATAAAAATTATACATAAAGTTTCTTGTACCTTGTTTCTATTCTTGTGTTTTGTATGTTTGTTACATAAAAGTTTTGTATCATAAGGTTAAAAAATAAATACTAAAATTTCTTTACAATACAAAAACAAGCACCTAAATATACACAAATAAAATTTTAAATTAAAAGCTTAAAAGGACAGATTTTTTCCCTGAAAGTTGGGATAAAACGTGGATGTGCATTTTACATGGGAGCGCATTATACATGGCAAAATACAGTATATATTTTAATTGTATAGAGCTTTCAGTGTTGGCAGGAAGGTTCTGTTCTTTAAAAAAAAAAAAAATGACATGTCCTTCAAAAATTTCATGTTGATTTACTTTGGCATAGTCTAACAAATACGAGGTCATAGAACAAGTTGGATTTCCATTTTAATGGTTTAATTTCATTACACTAAACAGACAATTGGAAGGAGAGGGAAATCGTTAACAATACTGTGAGGCCATCCAGGACAGACATTTCCGAGTGGTTTGGTTTTACAGAAATTTGCATAGAGTGAAAGGATTACACCTGTGTGATAAGAGCATAGGCCTTTCTAGTCCCTTCCCTGTCATCTTTTGACCATGTGACCTTGGGTGGGTTGTGGGACATTTTTGAGCTTTGATTTCCTCTTCCGCATGCAAGAGAATATTGGCACATCTCACAGAATTGTGAGGATGGACTGAGTTTGAAAAACTCCTAGTGGAATAAACACTACTTCTTTTCTCCCTGTTTTCCTACTCATGAAGAGCTAATTCTGGGGAAACTGTGGTCTCTTCTGTCATTTTGCATACTTACTATGTATTAACAATCTAACAGCATAATGAGCTGAGGACTGTCTCAGTATTTCCTGAAGTGTATTTTGTGGACCTCTAGATAGATGAGGTTTTATAGAGAGAACAAAGGGATAATGGTTTCAAGTCCAAACACACTTTGGAAAAATGCTAGGTGCAATACCAGATTTTTTTCTTTTTTTTCTTTTTCATTGTAGAATTTAGAGCCTTAAAGACACTTCTGCCATGTTTAATATCCAGGAAGAAAATTTAGTATGTATTTAAAATTTCTCTAGCTTATTTGATTGTGAAATTATTTCTTCACTGTGCATCTTGTGGGACCAGAATGCCAAGGAATAGATTTTTCTGGGGTGTAAAGAAACTTAAATGGTGAATGAAGTGTTATTTAAAAGTCAGGATTGATGAAAGACATTTGACTTGCTATCTTTGTGCCTCCTTTCCTTAGAGATGTTTTTCCTTTGCTGTCTCAATTGAGAAGTTATCAAGTCTTGAATGAAAAGATGGACTTCTTCGCAGGAGGGGTCAGGAAGAAGCAAGTGGGAATCAGGACTTTGGGTGGTGTCTCCAGTACTTAGCCCTGGGTCTCTCTCTTAAATTCTTCCTTAGCAGAAATTTCTTCTTTCGGTGTTCTATAAAATAGGTAATTGGGACACTTCATGTTCAATTAGAGTCTGGTGTTGCCAGGCTACAAATTGGTATGAAATCAATTCTAAGGCTCCCATTTCCACAGCTAGGACCATTGCCTTGAATTACATTATTAACTTTTCTTTGTGATATTAATCCTGAGTAATGTACCAGCAACTAAAAAGGCTGGGGGGCTTTAATTGCATAGCTCCTTGCAGATTCACGGCTCCAACCTAGTCCAGCCTACACCAAAATGTGACCGTGACAAAACAGAGGAAATGGCAGGCTTTTTTTTCATGGGAATTCTTTTTAGGAAAAATAAGTCTTGATAGAAAACTCTTCATCTGAACCTGAGAGAGATGAGAGTGGCATTTGGTTTGGCAAAATTATATCTCAGCTGACCTTGTTGGATCCCCAGTAATAGTAATACCTCAGGAAGTGATTCAAAAATCACTGATCTCCAAGTGCAAACCAACGGTGCTACCCTGGTACTTTCAATAAACACCTTCCTTTGCCACGTGCTACCAGACCAGATTTGTCTGTTTTCCAGCACCTGCCGGCCTGTTCTATTCTGACCTTCGGCTTTGTATTTAGAAGCATAGCTGGTACTTCAGGTTTTGTTGTTGTTTGAAATTGCAGTATTAGGGAATAGTTGATTATATGGAATTCCTTAGAGTTCCCAGTATCTCTGATCACACATTCAGTTTTGTCTCAGCTACTGGGCTCCTATGCCTGTCTGTGGCATTTTCATTGTTTTGTGCACTAAGCAATTCACTGCTGTCAAATTGTAGGTCAGATTTTCCTGCCTTTTTTGTTTCGCTTTGTTTTGTTTTGTTTTGGCTCTAGCTTATTGTGTCGTTCTCCTAACCCCATTCTTCCTTTCCTCCTTTTATTTAAGGGCAAGTATCTAGTTTTCTGCACAGCATTTCTAGTCCTCGGGGGGCACGTGATTTATGATATTGTACAGAAGTTCACAAAGGTCCTTGTGTGTTGTGTGGGCATGTTCTCTCCCCTTGACTTTTTCATCATTCTCTTGTTGGGGACATCCCCTCTCCTGATGAGCACTTCGTTTCTTCTATTTTCCCTCTCTTTCCTGTTTCTGGTGTTCTTTGGAGTTCCTGGACTATGCTGACCAGGAATGGTGAGAATGGGCTCCTGTGTCTTGGTCCTGACCTTAAAGGAATAACTTTCCATCTTTCATCATTAAGTATGATGTCAGTTGTGGGTTTGTCACATATGACCTTTATTTTGCTGAAGTATGTTCCTATTATACACTTTGTTGAGCATTTTTATTATGAAAGGATGTTATTTTGTCGAATGTTATTTCCGCATCTCTTGAGATAATCATGTTATTTTTATCTTTGATTCAATTAATGTGTATAGATTATTTATTGATTTGCCTATGTTGAAACAGCCTTGTACCCCAGGGAAAAATCTCAGTCAGTCATGGTGTATTATCCTTATAATGCGTTGCTGAATTTGGTGTGTTATAATTTGTTGAGAGTTTTTGCATCTGTATTCATCGGGGATATTGGTCTATAGTTTTCTTTTCTTGTAGTGCCTATATCTGGCTTTGGTCTCAGGGTAAAAGCTGGCTTCGTAAATGAGTTTGAAGTTTTCCTCTTCAGTTTCTTGGAAGAGCTTGAGAAGGATCGGTGTTAATTATTCTTTAAATGTTTTATAGAATTCACCAGTGAAGCCATCTGGTCCTGGAATTTTGTATGTGGCAAGGTTTTTGATTACTGATTTAGTCTCCTTACTCATTATTGGTCTATGCACATTTTCTGTTTCTTTGTGATTTAGTCTTTATAGATTGTATGCTTCTAGGAACTTATTGATTTCTTCTAGGTTATCCACTCTGTTGGCGTGTACCGGTAATTGTTCACCATAATCTCTTATGATCGATCCTATGTACATATATGTTGTCTTAGTTGTAATGTTTCCTTTTTCTGATTTTATTTGTCCTCTCTCTTTTTTTCATAGTCTAACTAAAGGATTATCAATTTTATTTGTCTTTTTGAAAAAACAGCTCTCAGTTCTGCTGATCTTTTCCATTGTTTTGCTGGTCTCTAGTTATTTCTGCTTTAATCTTTGTTATTTTCATCCTTCCACTAACTTTGGACTTAGTTGTTTTCTTTTTCTTTGTTTTATGTTTCTTGTTGTGTAAAGTGAGGTCGTTTAGTTGAGATCTTTTTATTTTTTTAAACATATGCATTTATCTCTATAAGCTTCCTTTTAAAAACTGCATTTGTAGTGTCTCATAGGTTTTGGTGTGTTCTGGTTTCATTTTTATTGGTTTTGAGACATTATTATTTACCTTTTGATTTTTTTCCTTTGATCCATTGGTTCTTTGGGAGGATGTTATTTAGTTTCCACATGCTTGTAGATTTTATAGTTCTCCTCTTATTTGCTAATTCTATCCTATTTTGGTGGAGAAAGATACTTGGAACGATTTCAATCTTCTTAACATTTCTAGAAATTCTTTGAAACTAATTCTTATTGTTTTCTAGCTATTTTATAATGCCCTTGTTCCTTTCTTCCTCTCTTGCTGTCTTTTTTTGTGAGTTGATGATTTTCACTAGCAGTGTGCTTGGATTCCCTTCTCTTTATCTTTTTTATATGTACTATAGGTTTTGCTCTGTAGTTACCATGAAGCTTACATAAAACTTCTTATAGATATAACAGTTTATTTTATGCTGTTAAAAGCTTGACTTTTTCACATACAAAAACTCTCTCCCTTTACTCTCCTCTTTTATGTTCCTGATATCTCCATTTATCTCTGTTTATATTGTATACGAGTATTCATTAACAAATTATTATAGCTATAGTAATTTTTAATGCTTTTGTCCTTGTACATTTTAGTGAAGTGGTTAACTTTACTAAATAGTAAAAGACTATTGCACTATATTGAAGTATTCCGATTTTAGACTCTATCTTTACCTTTACCACTGCGTAATATATTTTTATATTACAAATTAGCAACCTTTCTTTCCAGCTTGAAGAGCTCCTTTCAATGTTTAGCAATGCCCTAATTTCTTTAAAAGGTGGAAATTTTCACCCTGTTGTCCCTCTGCAAAAACTGTGATTTTTTCATATTTATTGTCCGTCATACAGTATATAAAATAAACTATTAGACTAAGTTTATGTGTGCTGTTCAGTGTCTTTCTGCAGAGGTTTTCTTTATAGTTTTGCTAATGTTGCTATTTAGACCTTCTAAAGAGCCATTCTATTGAGTACAAATAATTGGATCCTTTTGTTTGGTTTTACTTTTTCTCTCCACTTTCCCCCCATCTGCCTGCTTATAGGGTAGGAGGACTAGGAAGAGCTAATGTGTAATTATGCCATTACCTCCGACTCTGTGGGGCCGCATAGCCCAGAGTTAGAATCAGGTGATCATTTACAGGCAAATAGCAGGAGGCTCACCCTACTCAAAATTCCACATTCTCCTCTTTAGGTACTCAGGCAACATGGGTTTTATGTTAGTGTAGCAATGTGTCTAGTTTAGCTCTATCCATTTTAGTATGCAGACATTCAGTGTGCTGTGCCCTGGTTATCTAGATGCTAAAGCTTCGTGTGAATAAATAGCTAGCCCTTGGGGGAAAGATGGTGGTTTATTAACATGCAGCATTAAAACTGCTGGGTCCTGTGGATAGGTTGACATAGTGTCGTCGTTACAGAAGATAAAATTTGGAGGAGTATTTGTGGAGCGGCTAACAATGGATACTAGAACGATAGCTCTGGATTTTAAGGTTGTTTAGCAATGATCCATCCTCTTTTTCTCATTCAGTCGGTCAACCCATTTTTCTTAAAGTTTACTGCATGCCAGACACTGTGCTTTTTACTGGGGTGATTCATGGGGGAGAAGAAGCAGTGTCAGTGAAGGGAAGCGAGAACCGTGGTTGGGGAGAAAAGTGAGGGCTCTACTCCACAGGCCTGCAGCCTATGCATCTGGGAGGAGTACCCCTCTTGGTTTAACACCCGCTGTCACTGTCTTGAGGTTCTGATGGTTTTGAACAAGAGGTCCTGCAATTCCATTTTGTACTGAGCCTTGCAAATTATATAGCTTGTTCTGGAATAGCGATGCCATAGGAAATAGGAAGGTACTTACTCCAGATATGGAGGACTTGGGAAGGCTTGGGAGGCACTACATCTACATTGAGATACTTGAGAATACCCAGCAGTGGCATTGCTGAGTCATAAGGTAGTTCTATTTTCAAGTTTTTGAGGAACCTCCAAACTGTTTCCCATAGTGGCTACGCCAATATACAATTCCTTCAACAGTGCATGGGAGTTCTTTTTCTCTCTGCATCCTCACCAACACTTGTTTGTTGATGGCCATTCTGACAGGTGTGAGGCGATGTCTCACTGTGGTTTTTATTTGCATTTCTCTGGTGATTAGTGACATTGAGCATTTGTTCATGTGTCTATTGGCTATGTGTATGTCCTCTTTGGAGACGGGTTTATTCAGGTTCTCTGACCATTTTTGAATGGAATTGTTTTGTTTTTACTTTTTCTTCTTTCCTTCCTTCCTTCCTTTTCTTCCTTTTTTTTGGTTGTTGTTGTTGAGGTATATGAATTCTTTATAAATTTTGGGCATTAACCTCTTATCGGATGTATATCATTGGCAAATATCTTCTCCCATTCAAGGAGTTTGTTTTTGTGTTTTGTTGATGGTTTCCTGTGCTGTGCAAAAACTTTTTAGTTTAGTGTGGTCTCATTTTTTTTATGTATGCCTTTGTTTCCTTTGCCTTAGGAGAAATATTAGAAAAAAATATTACAAAGGGCAGTGTCAAAGGGTTTACTGCCTATGTTTTCTTCTAGAGTTTTATGGCTTTGGGTCTTACATGTAAGTCTTACATCCATTTTGAGTTTATTCTTGTATATGGTATAAAAAGATGATAATTTTTCATTCTTTTGCATGCATCCATCCATCCAATTTTTCCAGCACCATTTATTGAGTAGACTTTCCTTACCCACTGAATGTTCTTGCCTCCTTTGTCATAGATTAAATGACTAAATAGGTGTCGGTTTATTTCTGGACTTTCTGTTCTGTTTCATTGAGCAATATATCTGTTTTTATGTCAGTACCATGTTGTTTTGACTACTGTAGCCTTTTTTGTATAGTTTGGTGTCAGGTAGCATGATACATTCAATTTTATTCTTCTTTCTCAAGATAGTTGTGGATACCTAGATTAAAAATAGTATAAACCTTGAAGTCAAATAGACTTGTAATAATGTACCAGCTTAGCTACTCATTAGTTGTGCAACTTTGGTCAAATAATGTTTTCTTTCTGAGACTGTTTTGTAGGGGTGGGGATGTAATGATAAGGAATTTTCAAGGTCAAAGCTTATTTCAGTGAGGAAAGGCATGGAAAATGTGGGTGCAATGTCTTAATCATAGTGAGTCTTCCACAAATTGGGGGAGTTATCATCATGATGAACAGAAGAGAAAAGAAAACATGGTATATACATGAAAAATGGAGGGGAACTATGTTTCATTCATTGCCAATGTAATATGGTAATATTTAAGTGAAGCAAGCATAATATGTGGTGGAATGTTTTTGTATCAGTTCTCTGAAATGTTTGTTAGATACACAGAAAAGGGTTGAATTGAACCAGTTTTTCTTTCCTATTATGTAGGATAAACACCTCCAGCCCGGAGCAGCCTAGAAGATCCTGCTTTGTGGGGTCTCTCCCCATCCTTCCTCTCCCATGCCACACCAGCCTTGTCTTGGGGTCCAGCCACTGGTCACCTTTTCCTACCACAGAGTTTATGTACCTGCTGTTCTTTGATTTGCAAAACTTTTCTGCCCAACTCTGCTTCCTGTTTTCCCCTTCTTTTACAAGACTCCCCCTTTCTAGGCCTATTTAATACTTAACCCTCACCTCACATCTTTACATCCTTACCTCTCCAAACGCAGTTAGATTTTTTTCTGTTACGTAATTACTTATATGATTATTTGGATTATATCATTCTCCCCTACTAGTCTTGGACTTGCAACAAATCTGGGTCTGGTCACAATTATGTTCCCAGTGTTGGCTGACTATCCAGCACATGGCAGGCATTTCATGAGTACCCAAATAAAGGAAGAAAGAAGAATTAATTTGAAATAAAAAATATGACTTCAAGGTTGAGATATTTTGACTTAAAAAGTCACCAAATATTAGGTCCCAACAAAAGGTTAAAGTGGCGATTTGACTCTGGAATTTTACATTTGCTTTGGAAGATGAAGTGAGTGTTCAACACCCAGTTAACATGTACAATTAGTCATCATCTTTAAAGCCTTTGTCCTTTGGGAGAGGTTTGCTTTGTGATAATAACAAAGTCATTAGGTAGCAAGTTGTAACCGGAGTACCTTATCGTATGACCAAATAGAGCATCACCCAAAGGATTAGATGTGCACACAAAACCTTCCTTATTATTAATAGTTGTCTGAATTTTTCTGTAGAAATAGGAGAGACATTTTTTTTTTTGCTATAAAATGGGACATTGGAACCAGTAGTATAAAGCCATTTCCAGGAAAAACTACGTGTTTTGCATTAGCAGAAGGAAACAAGGTATTTAAAAAAACAAAATTGCATTCCATTAGAAATACTGCTCTGTAATAAATGTTAGGAAAGAAAAGTGCAATAGCAGAGTTGAATTAAAAAAATACAAATGTTTTAATTTTCTATGGTAGTAGAAGATAGAGGGTTTTTGAAAAGGGTTTAATTTTACCTGGTTCCCTGGTGTCAGCTAGGGGTAGGAAGTTGTGTGTTTTCTCCGTAACCAAGCCTTTAGTTCTTCTCCATGAAGTTGGCTCATTGTTTTTGCTTGTTTAATTAACCACCTCTAGAAATTGGGGATTTGGGATCATGTATTATCTTCTTAGGATAGTTACTCAATTATTTGGCATTGGTGTTCCTGTTTGTGGAAGAAAAATGGATAATTAAATAGGCTTACCTATGAAAAATATAGTATGTAGATTATCTATTCATGAACAGTTTCTGAAAAGTAAGTACTCTGGAATTCATCGTTTATTGTGAGTCAGATAGATAAAATTTTAGCTTACTAGGATTTTAGCTAAAAGGGCAAGCCTGTTTTGATTGTCTTTCATTTTTAAAAGCTGTGAATTTGGGTGATAATTTCTGAGTCCACAAACATTCACATTTTTTCAAATGTGTTATTTTTTTGCTTCATTATTTGATGTCTTCTCATATCCATCTAACTGTTGGGGTTATACCAGTGAGCGACATGGCCATTTTGGTAAGGCAGTTCCTGCTTGTAAAACTCACTAACTCCACAGTCACACCTCATGGGACATGAATTATCACTGACACGCGATGAAAGCATATGTCAAAGTAATGGAGCAAACAAGAGAAGTTATTAGTTCAAATAGCTTCCTTCCCAGTGCATTGAGAGACTCAGATATTGTCAGGTATTTCTGGCCATCTTTCAACTCCACTTTTCTTTTGTGATGCTGGTATTCTCTGGAAGGTTTTTCTTGTATGATGGCAAAGGTGGTCACCTGTCTACATGCCTGCCAGTCACCATGCCTGCATCTAACTATCAGATGAAACCACTGTCATGAAAACCTTTCTCATCCAATAGTTTGAACAAAAACACATCTATTCTCATAGGAGGAATTGCTTAGGTTCAGTACCGTCCCATGCTTTCTCCGGGAAGCCTCCCTCTGAAATTATATGCACTGAGTTAGGCACAAAAATAATTATCCCCAAGAAAACTCAGTCTGGGTAATTGAAAACAGCGGATGCCTAGTGCATGTAGCCTTACACTTTCTAGCACAGGCACTCCTGCATTTTTTCTTTGCCAGTTGAAGCAGTTTTATAGATTAGTGCAGTAGGTTATCCCTGTTTGCATTTCTATTCTTCATTCTCCCTCCTGGGAATTGCTTTTTGCGCTTTTTTTTTTTGCATTCTTCCATTGAAGTTAGGTGGCCACGTGCATTCCAGTTTTTCTAACAGCTTGGAGATTTGTGCTGATTGTCACCAGGCAGCCTGGTTTCTCTTCCCCAAAGGGCTTTTGTCTCCTGAAGATGTATAAGAATCCCCACTCTCACTGACCTTTTATTGACTTGAGACATTACTTTTCTGGAATGTACTGAGGATCATCCTAACCTTTGATGAAAGAACACGGATAATGATGTTTTTAAGGGACTTAATATATATTTTTTATATCTTTATGGAGTTGCTAAGATTCTCTCACTTGGCTTATAGTTTGGCATTGGAAAAGAGTGATTACCACAACAAATCATTTTTAAGGTATTTGTTTTTGTACTTTGCCTTCCTGCCCATTGAAACAAAGGACACAGTATATAGAATTATTTTTCTTAAAGCAAACATATTTTTGCAGCTGTTCTTCTCTTACCTTACAAGTGATACATATTTATTTCTACCTCATGCATGGGACCCAGAATATGCACACGGTTTTCAAAAGAATATTGAGATTATCCATGGGTTCACTTTGTTTCATTAGAATTCCTGTTTGCTTTTTGATGTAGGTGTGTAAAATTGGAAGCATGTGGGCAAGAACAGCTGTGGGCTGCCTTGTCTGTGTGTTTTTCTGGGATTCTGGCTTACATCGTGTTGGGCAGTCTGTCTGTTAGCTCAGGAAGTAAGCTGACCCAAAGCATTATTTGTATCTGGCTGAAGAGAAGCCAGTGACAATGTAGGTCATCCATTCACTTTTACCCTGTGTTCAAAGAATCTTCCAACTGCGCCTGAAGTCCTTTTCTAGGGGCTGGAAGCTGGGCACTGAATAGCATCCCACATCCCAATACGTCAAGTCTGTGTTGAAGGGCTGATGTCTGCTGGGGTTTGCAGCTCTTTCACCCCAGAGCTTTAAACAGGATTCACCAGAGTGGAGGAGAAAAAAAAAGCATTTGCAGAGTACCAATCGTTACAGAAATAACCTTCAACCTCTTAGCTTCGCCAGATGGTGCCATTGACACATCAGGATATAGACCGTCGTTCCTTATGAAAAAGTTGACATTGATCAAATGCAGGGTAATGTTCCCATTCTCACCTTTCAAAAGCAAGACCCTTTTTATCTTCCTTGAACGTGAAGTCAGCAATGGAAACCCATGCGAATTAGTAGATGTTCCTTCCTCCTCCCTGGGACAGCTGCTAGGAAAGCAGCAGACACCTGCTACTCCAAGATCCTCCACAGAGGGGGTTCTTCATTGAGTCCTGGGAGATGTGCCCAAGAGTGGTCCTTCATCTTGGAGTTGGCAAGCACAGGTCATTAGCTTGATGGTTGGTATTGGCAGGGAGCCATTGACAAGAGCCTGGCATAATCAGAGCGCTTGTGGAAATGGCTAATAGACAACGCACTTGAGAAAGAAGGGCCAAATCGGCCTCCTGTGTTAGATTAAGTACATCAGCCTCGCAGTCATGGGGAAGGGGTGGATGCTCTCTCTCTGGAGCCACGACACCTGTCGATCTTTGGTCCCATTCATTCTTTCCAGTGTGTACTGCTCGGCCCCTGCCTGCACACCACTGAGGACTAACAGGAAATTTGGGGGCCTCTGTGGCCATGATCACCAAAATGAGCAACAAATTCCTAGACAACTGTAGGGACTTGATTATCACAGGAAGATGGGATGCACTTAAACACCTATCAGTATTCATAGCTAGAGTGGGATTTTAGGAGTTCCCCATTGTCATGGTGGAATACACACAGGAAGAAAATGGATTTTCCATGAAGTTCATAAAGATTGCACAGTTCATTCAGAAATAACACAACATTGTTACTCATGAATCAATCACTCACTGTCCTCCTTCACAATTGTGAGGTCCCAGTATTCTGTGAGCCCTGTACTTATAATCAAATACTGTAGGTTTATACAGGATTACCAATATCCTTTTACTGAATCTCATCTATTGGTGATGAGAGTCTCAACTACAAAAATGCAAATATATATGTATGTATGTACCTGTACATACACATACATACATGTTTGCATGCACACAAAGACACACATATACTGATTTCACAGTGCCTACCAGGACACCAAAAGAGATGAGTTTCAAATAGCACATAGCTTATTCTGTTGTTGAGCCAACACCTATTGAGCAGGTAGTGATGTTGTTTCAGGGGCTGAAGATACATACAGAGGATATGGACAGGGTTTGTAAGAGTGACAGTCACGAAGCCCTTGAATGTATACGCTCCCATGTAGTCATACATGTTAAGATAACACAAAGCAGGGCAGAGGATACGAGGGTGGCAGGCCGAGCTCTTTGTAAGAGGGGAAAGGTAGCATTCGGGCAGAAATCTCATAGGTGTGAACGCTCTCCTTGTGAGTCATTGTGGTGGGAGGAACTTTGCAGTTGGAACTGATTCTGCAAAACATGAGGTGAGTTTGACATATTTGAGGAATGACACGTGGTCCCAAAGGAGCGTTGATAGAAGAGCTGGATTCTTTGCCATACCAACACATTTTTCATACTATGGTCCTCTGTACTGTTTGAGATTTCTACTAACAACATATCTTTCAGGGTTTCTGAGCATATCATACAGGGTCCAGCAGAAGTAACACCCTTTTTAAAGCTTGAGCATGTTATTGTTATGTTACAGAAACTTACGATTTTGTAATAAAAGATTTGGTATAGATTACCAGCTCGGAAAAAAGGGCGTGGCCTATATTTATATTTTAGTCCTTTGGGGTATTAAGTGTGTACTTCTTTAAGGAAAGAAGAGCTGGCAGGTAGGAGGCTGCTTTTTTCCTTCCCTTATTTGAGCGAAAAGAGGTATCATTCCAATCTCATTTGGCATTCTTCATCTTCATTTTGCAGACCTGACAGGCTACCAAGCCTCTTGCAAACTGTTATGGTCTCTCAGGTTCTTCTAAATACTGCCCCCCACCCCATATAATAAATTGGAAATAAGATCACTTATGACACCGAGCCCTGTGGACTCTGTATTTCTGGAAGTGACATTAGTGCTGTCCCCCACATGCCTCAGTGGCTCCCACTCACCCTTTGTTTCCATTCTGAAGTCATTGAGGAAGTTCAGTCTTCTCCAAATGGCAGTTGTGCTGAAGGGACTGGAGATTTAAGGATCTCAGGGAGTCAGTGAACTCCTGAAAAAGAATTCTGGTTGGGGATGGAGCTTGGGACCTGGAACTAACAGGGTGAGCTCTTGGGCAGGAAGTTTTCATTTAACAAATTCTAACTGAGCATCGGCTCCATGAGAGCGAGGCCTCGGCCCAGGTGGCGACCATCAGCAGCTTCCCCAGTGGAGGGAGTGCTTCTGGTGACAGAGAGCTCACACTCTGCTGCCCATGTTGTTTATCTGGCTGCTTGCCTCACTCTGGCCATCCCCGGTGTGTGGAAGTGTTCAGGTGTCTGATCCGCCGGGCTAAACCTCCCAGGAACTTACATTTGCTCTGAACAGAACTCGCTTTTGGTTTGTGGTGAGCGTTGCAGCAGTTGCATTGGGCGTTTTATTTTGGTCATCAGTCCTGGAAAACGGGTTTGGCGTGCCAACGGCACAGAGCCATAGGGACGTGTGAAGAGTTGGACCAACCTGAAAATCCTGTTGGGTCAAGAGAACGTTTGGCAAAAAGAGAATTCTGCCATCAAGGGGCCCTTGGGACTTCAGGTGCACCTGCCCCAGAACAGGGGTGGCGAACCGGTGCACAGTGGGCCGAGCACACCTGTAGCCTGAGCCACGAACTTGACAGCTTCACGAGAGTGTTCTCCTCTCACTACTTGTTTTTGGGGTTTTTTTTACCAATTACTTTCAATAATGATGGCTCCCCCCGACTGTGTTAGAGATGATAATGTCAGAAGGGCCTTTGTAACGTCTCCCGTGTCTTAATAAAGCTATAAGCTGAGGTTACATTATTTTCTAGTTTCCACCAGGAAACGGGATGGCACAGCTGGGCAGAGACGCTGGGTCCTGACATGTGTTTCCTGGCTGGTGTGATCTGCCACCTACCAGCAGGGCCACGGCTGCACATGAGCACCCCAAAGAACAGGCTCTTTTTGAAATGCTGGCTCCTCTGACATTTTGGTGGGGGGTCGTCCTGTCATCCCTGTGGGCTGGCTGGGGCACTGCGAAGAACCTCTTATCCTTTCCTTCGCAGGAAGCTCACCTGGTGCTCTGGTTGGTTGGTTAATGTCCATCCTGTTCAGTGATTAATCTCCCCAGAGCCTAACTATGGTGGCGTATTTTGTGTGTTCAAAAAACCTTCAATTGTTTTCCTTTATCTACTGACTTGGGCACGTGATACCTGACCAAGCCCTTTTTAGGCAGAAATTCAAAACGGGGTTGTTTTCCTTCAGCTCCTGCTTGGAACCAGGCACTGGTCTGCAAGCTGGCTAAGTGAGGCTGAGCCAAAATGACACCTTCCTCGCCCCCCGAGACTCACCGGCCCTCAGGGGATATGGCCAGATAGTCACCTGAACACATGAACAAGTACCCGTTGTCACCCCGGGGCCTGTGTTCTGAAGGTCAGGAGAATGGTTTCACAAGGCTCTGGATCAGTGACTTTCAGCTGAGAGTGACTTTGCCTTTCAGAGTCATTTGTCAATGTCGGGAGACTGCCCCAAGTGTCACAGCTGAGAGGCGGGTGCGTCTAGTGACTGTTCCCACCTTCCCACAATGCACAGGATAGATGCCACACCAAAGACGTACCTGAGCCAAAAGGACAAGAGTGCCCAGGCTGAGAAACTGTGGACATGGGACACAGGACACTGGCCTGGCCTGGGGACACAGAGAGGCTTCCTGGAGGAAGTTCCGAAGCACCAGTGGGAGTCAGCAGGTGCTGGGGAAGAGCTTCCTAGACAGGAGGACACACGCAACCAGGGGAGGGGCACGGGGTCTTGGAGGAACCAAAAGAGGCCGCAGTGGCTGAAGAACAGTAGACATGCAGTGAGTGGTGAACGTGTGCACGAGGGGAATGCCAGGATAGCGCAGCGGTTAAGCGTTTGCCTCTTACTCACGAGGGAGGCCTGAGGTTTGGTTCCTGGCACTGGCCCGTGCAAACCACATATGCTGGGACGCAACTGGTGACCATTGGGGTGGCTCAGCGGGGAAGGATCTTGCCTCCCATGCAGGAGGCCCCCAGGTTCAGTTTCTGCCCCATGTGGCCCCACATCCACCCGGGTGATATGAAACCATGTCTCAACTAATGTACAACTATGGAGACTGCTCTGCCCTGCCACCTCTGGCCTTCTCTCTCTTTTCCCACCTTCTCTCAAACGGGAAAAATAAAGTCTTAGAAGAAATAATGTGCATGGGCGGTGAGGGGAGAGAGGTTGTAGATATTCCGGGGCCTTGCAGGCCCCGACGTGTGGTAAAGACTTTGCACATGGGATGAGACCTAAGGTGAGCTCAGCAGTAAAGGCTGATACCTGTCAGCCTTCACAGACACTATAGCGCGTGTCATCCAGAAAAGAGCACCCATTCCTGCGCCCTGGTGAGTTGTGACATTTTGCTTGACTTGCCCAGCCCTCTGGTGCTGCGTGGGTGGAGCCAGAGTGGAGAGTCAGAATGGAGAGACCAGAAAGCTGTCTTCTGGTCTTTAGTTCTGCCTCTGGCTGTGGGGATCGCACCCCAAATTAAGGGAACTACATAAAAAGCTAGGGCTCTTTCAATGAGATTTTTTTTTTTTTTTTTTTTTTTACGTTCTGGGCCCTGCCATTAGGACTTCCTGTTGTGAGCCCGTCGGAAATATTTACCCAGTTGTAATTCAGGTCTCCTAATATCCGGGTAGCCACAGAGAGACATTCTAGTTTATGAATTTAGTTTTGAACAACTTCACGTGTGATCTGAGCTTTCAGAAGTTTATGGAGAGGAATAGAGTGTCGTGGCCAGCAATGCCAGCTGTGGGATCAGTCTGGTCCAAACTTGATTTCTGTTATTGTCATTTCTGTTCTAGACAGTTTCCCATCTGTAAAGTTAATGCTAGGATGAAATACAATCATGAATAGTAGGAAAGCAGGCACTACGGCATTTGACAAATTCTGAGTACTCACCAAGTAGAAAGAAAAGCTGGAATCCACGGTGAGTCTCGTGGTCATTCCATTTTCTAAATCTCTAGGGAAACGAAGTCTGAATTGCAAGCTCTCATTGGTTAATAAATGAGTGGATAAGTAAATTCAGGAAGAAACAAGCAAATGTGAAAATTCATACCTGACCACTGCTTCTGGTGTTTGGTCCAAATTCTCTCTCTCCAGTCACTGAGGACTTAAATAGACAGGTGACATTAGAAAATGTAAAGATTAGTTTCAAAAGTAAAATTAAAAGGTCTGCTTTGGAAGCTACTAACAAACAACAACATTTTAGAGACTATAAGTCTTTCCTGTGTTGGAAACCTAAAGCCCAGTGCCTTCTGGGACAATTTTCTCCATATAGTAACAGGGTTAGAATGACGTTGGATGTACGTGTCTGTCATTCTGCCTGTCCTTTGGTTTTTTTCCCAGAGCTGGACTGTCGACATTTCACAGGGTCTCCCTTCCTTCTCTGCCATTCACCCAAATGCATTTCTGTTGGTGATCGGGCTGTGTTTTGGCTCTGCTGTGGGAAGTTTCTGTCAACATTAGGCTTGCGTCCTCTGTCTGTTATCATTGGCACGGCCTTTACTCTACTCCCGGCAGAGATGTGCTGATTTAAGGGGTGAATTTATCCATCCTGCGCTAACACGGTGAGATCCACAAGGAAACAGGGGCCCCCTCTCTGCGTGTCTGCAGATGCTGGCCTTGACTTTAAGCCGTGTCTTCCTTTCATTTAGGTAGAAATAGGAGCACACAGTGGCTTGTTCATCCCTGCTTCTTCTGGTTGTCCTGGCGTGTGTTTTGCCCTCAAAGGAGGCCCCTCCTGAGTCACCTACCTTGAAACTCTCCCCACATGCAGTGTTTCTTTTGTTCCTGCCAAACGTCCTTTCCCCCAAGCACACTCCTTTGTTTTCCTTCCAGGAGGGATGACCCTTGGAAGAGTCATCTCTGCTGTCGATGAAGCCAATTCAAATCCTACAGAAAGAGGCAGGACTCGCTCAGGCCGCGTCAGTGGGCTTGGCATTTGCAAATTGCATTATTAATAATCGTGCATATGAAATGGGCACCACTCAGGCTCTGCCCTGGTCACAGCCATGGAAATTAAACATGTATTCAGGGGTCGCCGTGCCTGTGGCAGGCAGTACTGCTTTCACAAGCTCTGTGATGAACACTGCCACAGACGGCCCCGCCATACGGACAACACAGTTGGCAGTGCGACTGGTATGCCACCTTTTAATGGCCTAATGATTAAAAATAATGGATAGATAAAAATAGAGAAGCTGAGCAGAGCCACACAAGACAGTTTGTCTCTCAGGATTGTCACATTCCTCAGGAGGTATGTGGCTCAAAGGCAGACACCAAATCAGATTTTAACTGGCCAGAAACTCACTGTCACATCTTTGTGCCATTCCGAACATGCTAAAAAGAAACACGTTGGTTTTTGTGTCATAATGTTGAATGGCTAGTGATCTCCTTTTGCTTTGTTTGAGATAGCAGTAAAATATTTTGTGGGAATTACCACTGAACCTTTTGTGTGTGGTTTCTGCTTCAGGAGAAATCTGAATGTGTGTTTTAATGGACTCACCTCTCCCTTGAGCTCTTGCTCTGTCTCACGCGTGCTCTCTGGCTCACTCACTCGCTCTCATTCAGCTCTGTTTTACAAGTAACAATGTGTTATTGGTTTGGAATTGATTTGGGTGTCATATGTTGTCATTTGATAAAAAAACAGTTTAGCTAAGCTGCTTGACATTAGAACAGCTGGCCATGTCACTTTTGCTAATGTCTTTAACCACATTTTTAACAAAACAGCAGATGCTCATCACAAAAGCCATTTTTCTCCTGTGTCTGATTGTTTCGAATCAGTTTGACTAAAGGCTCTGACTTGAGCCGTGGTCTGGGGGTGGCCCATTTGCCCTCGAAGAGGACACAGTTTTTAGGAGCTTGGATTCTCTAGCCATGTTGGAAACTAAAAGGAGAGTTGTCCAAGTGAACAATGCAAAGCTGGTTTCTTCTCTGTGAAGGACACTCTGAAGATGCAGGAACTGTGACGATACATGGGGATGACAGGAAGTCATGGCTTTGTGACTGTGCAGCAGCCAAGTGGAGCACCCATGGGTGATGGCCAAATTAGAAGCAGAATTTGCCTTCTCTGGCCATTGCATGGTGTCATCATCACTTTTTAATTACTAATTTTTAGGGAAAAATATCCTTCCCTTTCGCCCTTTCTTAACCAAGCTGTTTTCCAGGTAAGCATGAACACACACACACACACACACACACACACTGGGATTTGGGTTCTGAACCATTTCACAGTCATGCAACACAAAGTAAAACTGTTCCCTGAAAGATTTCACCAAAGTGCTTTTCTGTCTAACAGACATCTTGTTTTTAGTTCTTACCTTTAAGTTTATAATTTCCTCTTGCCTTGTTCGTTAAGTGTTTGGAAGAACTGTCATGAAAACCCTGATGCGCGTTTGCTGATTTGTTCTTGAGTTTAGCAAGTACTTATGAAACCACTGTAGAGTAGGAAGCATGATCTCTCCAAGGTTCAAAGCACGTCCCCGGGGGACGGAGGCCCAGGTGTGTGAACCTTGTGACTGACTAGGGGGCATGATGCTGAACTGCGTGGGGCTTCTGTTCCCTCAAGTTCAAAATGGAGAGAATTCTAGTACTGACCACAGAGGTTTGGAGGTGGATAAAATGAGGTCATCGGAATGAAAATTAATAGATGCCTAAGTGTTGTGTCTGGTGAAAGCGCTAAAGAACGTTAGCTATGACTATTACTGCACTAAGTAGTATGTTGCTAAGAAGGTGTGTGCTTTTTAATATACTGTGGGGGGTGCTCATGCACCCATTCTGTCTCCAAACAATCTAGTCTAAACCATGTTGTTTGTGAGTGTGTACGTGTGAGTGTTGGGAAGGTTCTTACTCTGTGTATGTATATAGCATGTATGTACGTACAGTACATAAGCAGACATTCAGTGTATCTGTGGAAACTCAAGTTCATGGGTTGGGGACTATTAGGGAAAAAATGTCTAAGGAGGCTCCTTTGGGAGGCAGTAACCAAAAAAAAAAGAAAAAAGAAGAAGAAGAAGGTTGGCAAAGGTTAGTCTAAAGCCAGGATCGATGCCCTCCAGCTAGAGATCATTAAGGACACACGCAGAGTTGAACAAGTTGGGTTTATTATTCATGGCTGGGGCTAACACACACCCTGGAGAACCATGGGGCATCTAAGTGAGAGTGTGTTGGAAAGGCTTTGGGCTCTGGTTTGGCAATGTGGGAAGGGTCCATGGAAGTAAGATTTATTCTGGGCGGGGCGCTGTCACAAAGTTGTGGCAATTCTCTAATTGGGTGTCTCAATCCACCTCTATGGGAAAGCAGACGAGAGTGAGGCAGAAGCTGTCATTTATGAAGAAGCCATGGTCACTCATAGCAGCCAAAAGACGGGGGTGTTTGATATTTTGTGGGTTGTGCAGTAACCTTGATATTGTTTGTGCTTATGCAGAGTTGCCAAGTTGGTCTGGTCTTTTCTTTATCTTGATTTCCAAATGACTTTTCCTGAGTTGTTGGTGTTCTAGAAGATGGTTTATGCCCATCAGGAAAACAATGAAAAGCGAGTCTTTTGTTAGGAATTAAGGACAGAGCACCTGGTAGTCATCTAATCAGCATGTAGAGAAGTGGCCTCAGGACAGCCTTCTCCGGGGTCTACAGAACAGAGAGCTCAGAGGATCTGGGACCACCATGACATCGCCAGTCACAGCACCTGCCTGACCCCCACACTTCCTTTTTTGTGAGCTAGTACCTGACATCCGTGCTTTGTGGCAGCAAACATCCTGATGAAAGCTCCTGCACATTTCCATCCGTGAGGTATAGACATGCCTAAAACATGGTAGGCAGAGAAAACACCTATTTCCTTAAATCACAAGCATCTAATTCCTTTTGCAAAATAATTCTGTGAAGCATTTCAATAAGTATTTTAGGGGGAAGACGATGGAGCATTTTGCTTTCTAGGCATGATTCTCCAGCCAGGCTTACTGCGTGGGAGACAGTTCAGGGAGGATGTGTCCCTTCTGCCTTCCCCTTTCCCCCTTCACAGCCTGTTTTGAGCTGGCCACGCACCACACCGCGCTGGCTGCTAGTCACCAGGACTATCATTTTCTTTCCTCAGAATATTCTAGAATGTTAGCCCTGGAGGGGACCTCAGAGGCCATTAAGCAAAACCTGCATTTTCAAGAGGAGCAGACTGAGACTCAGAGAATTGTGACCTTCCACAGGCCTAGCAGTCTCTGGCACAAAACTGGGACTTTTTGACGCTGCAAAGAATTCAAAAGGCACTCAGTGAGCCGGCTGCCACCTCTGAGTAATCTTGACCCTGGCAGACATAACCAATCATGCCCTGCACACTTTGCTACCATGTGTCCCGGCTGCTTCGCACTATTCCAGCAGCCCCTGCCCACTGGCCATTGTCGGCATTTGCCCTTAAACTAGCATGATACCATGTGCATTTTGTGAATCAATATTCATTCCTTAATAAGAGATAACTACTTAAATACAGAGATACATTTGAATCGTAAGTGCCGTATGTAATGCTTATGTCTTATGGCCTCTAATGTAAAACTATATCTGAAAGAATTTTTTCTAACACATTAATTAAGATTCAGTATTATGTTTTGTTGCCAAAAGGATACAGTCGCAGTATGTACATTGTTGCATGGAAAATTGAAGAGGGATGGTTTTGCTCCCTTTCATAGGATCCCTGAAGTTTCGGTTGTATTTTTAATGTTTAGGAGATTGTGTCTGATGTCGGGCTGTTATATTTTAAGGTAGTTTCTTAATTTTAAATACCTAATTAAACATTTCTTTCTTTCTTTCTTTTTAAAAGATTTATTTTATTGTTTTGAGAGAAGTGGAGAGAGAGGGGGGTGGGGAAAAGAAAAGGGGGGAGGTCCCAGAGCAGTCGCCATAGTTGTACATCATTAGCTGTGATGTGGTTTCTTTCCACACAGGTGGATTTGGGACCACATTGAGGGCAGGAACCAAACAGGGGGCCTCCCACATGGGAGATGAGAACCTTCCCACAGAGCTGTCCCAGTGCTTACCAGTTGCACCACAGTTTAGCGTGTGGGTTTGCATGAGCCAGGGCTGGGATTTGAACCCCAGAAGCCCCCCCCCCATTGCAAGGCAAGGGGTCAACCACTGAGCTACCCTGGCATCCCCTAAATAAACATTTTACAGTGTTATTTTTTTAAGCTAGAAAATAGTTCTAATCAGGTAATGATTACCAAGCAACAATTAAAAAGAAATCTCAATAGCTTTTTAAAGCTTTTTACTGAAGAGGAAGAAATGCTTTTGCCTGCTTTCTGTTTCCCTTTTTGGGATTTTATGTTATTATTTTTATTGTTTCCTATCTCCCGACATGGGGTGCTGACAGGGACGATGGAGTGGGATGGACTCTAGCCGGGTGGAGGCAGAGATGCTCCATGAGCCACGATGCGCTATTAAAATCCTTACCTTTCATATCTGGGCTTCTACAAAAATCCTAACACACTCAAGCTAAAGTGTGTCATCAAAATGGTACTCATCGTGGGTGGTAAAGGGCTTCCAGGAAAGACCCAAGGGATGGCTAGAGTCAGGAGTCCCCATCTGGGTCGTCATGCTGCTGAGTATTGGGGTATGTTGATGCCCCCTGGCTCATCACCCTCCCCTCCCCCAGCTTAAGGGAAGAGCTGCATTGGCCACCTGACCAAGACCATGCAGGTAACCGAGAGGGGCCGTTGTGTGCTGGAAAAGCAGGGTGTTGTTGCCAGAATTGGGAATGGATACCGAGCAGGAAGTGGTACCAGGAGTTGTTCCAGGCACTGTGGTTTCCTGCTGACCTTCACTGGGAGGTGTGGTGGCCGAGCAGGGGCAGAGCCCTGCGTTTGCTGTGTTGGCTCAGGACCTGTCGCTGGCTGGATCCGGTTTTAGGAAGGGGAAGCTACACAGGCAAGAGAAGCAGAAAGCGGCCATTCATCTGTACGTCTGAGACCTGCAGCTTTTCACTTCCTAGTACACGAGGCAGCAAATGGTACCGACTCTGTGGCCTTTTTCATTCTTGAAGAACGTGACTTGCCGCCACTCTTAGAGATATTTCATTAGTGATGTTCGTGATGTATTCAGTTTTTATTTTTTATTTTTTTGGTCATTGACTAGTTTAAATATAAATTGGCTTTTTGCGAGAAGTGTGTGTTTCATGTTGGCATAAATTGTCATAGAGATCATTTAATAGCAGAAAATGATTAATTTGGCTTTTTAATCATAGTCCCATTATCATATGAAACAGTCACGTCATTGGACCCATTTCACTAGAGAAGCTTTAATGCCGCTAGGAACATATTTGCATTAATGAGGCATCACAGGTTATTAATTGAAATCTAATAACAGCTTGGGATGTGATAAGTTTGCATTAATCGGAAACAGAATTGTGGATTTATCGGCAATATTCCTCTTGTCATTTAAGAGAAATGATTCCTTGACGGTGTGGAAAGAGGCCAGTTTTGTACCAATTGGAGTTTGCAGCTCTTATATGTTGGTTTTAGTTTTACCTGGAATAACCCTTCATGATTGATTTCTAAACTAGACCTTTCTGGCCTGCCCAAGACCACACCCACCACAGCCTGCTTGGTTTGGGACCTGTTCACTGGCCAATGACTGAGTGAAATAATATGAATGAGGCCAGTGGAGGGTCAAGAAACAAGTGCTCACAGTGGCAGCGCTGTCACCAACTCACTGCTCCGGGGCACCCTTCCCTGGCCACCCTAACCAAAGAAGGTCCCTGCATTAGGCTCCCCTAGCGCCCCTATGTGTTTCCTTTACAGCTCTAGGACCTATCGACTCTGTGGACTTGTCCTTTGTCTGTCTCTCTCACTAGTGTGTCATCTCTAGAAAACAGAGATGGCATCTCCTTTGTCCTTCGTTGTATCTCCATCATCTAGCACAGTGCAGATAGGCAGGAAATAGGTATTGAGTAGATGGCTGGATCCTGGCTTGGGCTGGAAGAACCTGGGGAGAATGAGGTCCCATTGAAAGCTGTGATCATCTTTCTGTACAGAGTTTAACCCCTAGGTCTTGGACAGAATGAAAAACATTAGCCAGACAGAGAAAGTCAGGAACCATATGACTTCATTCATATGTGGAACATAAAGCTGAGAGCAACAAAGAAACAAATCTCATGGACACAGCCCCCAGCCCAGTTCCTGCCCTGCACAGCCCTGCACCCACCTGTGGAGTGAAACTGCTTAGAAAACTAGTGATGTGCAACTATGAAGACTGTCCTGGCGCCCCCCACCCCCGTCTCTCTCTGTCTCTTTGTCAAAAACAAAAATAAATCTAAAAAATAAAATCTCATGGACACAGACAATAGTTTAGTGGTTACCTGAGGGTAAGGGAGGGGCGGGGAGTAGGAGTAGGCATCAAATCTATGGTGATAGGAAGGGAACTGACTCTGGGTGGTGAGCACACAATGCAATACATAGATGATGTCATGTAGAATTGTACAACGGGAACCTATGTAATTTTACTAACCAATGTCACCCTGATGAATTTAACAATAACAATAATGGCAGACCTAAAATGTACCCTGAAATCGTTCTGTGCCCTTGTTTTTTTTATTCCAGAAACTTGGCTTTTGGACAACATTAAACTTAATCCAGTCTGGATTGCTATTCCTAAAATTGGAGAAAACAAGGAATAGAAAGAGTCCCTTGTTTTGATGTCCCATGACAGTTGAGTGAGAGCTGTTTTCTAACACTTCTTAATTAAGAATTGTGTAGAAACCAATATTCATTATAAAGCTGGAAAGCTTGAAATAGAATTTCAGTGTAGTCATTGGTACTTTTATTTAAACTCATAGAAACCAAGCAGACAGGCTCATCTGGGGATAGCGTTGAGACCCAAGAAGGTAATTTTAGTCGGAGTTTAGAGCCCATGAGGATGGGAAGGAGAGGATTGTATTGTGGGAACTGCACCCTGCCCCTTTTATTTAACTGATGCATGGTGTCCTTTTTCTTTGGTGTTTCCTGAGGGAACATGGTCTGGTGAAAACAGCTTTTAGTAGGCCATCCGGAAGCACAGGTACTCATCTGGGCCTTGCTTCTTAATAATTGAGAGACCCAGGGAAAGTCAGTTTTCTGAACTGGAAAATGGGGACATTTGTCTTGTATAATCCATCTTAAAGAATTCTTGAAAAAGTGGTTGCGGAAGATAAATAGATGTGCTTTGTAAGTAGGAAGAGAGAACTTCACAGAGTCCACCCGTCGACTCTTGGTTAACTAGGAAGTAACAGCTCTTATTTCTTTGTTATGACAGATATACCAGCATTTACCTATTTTTTGGTTTTGTTTTTGAACTTGAAAGTGATCATGAGTACCGAAGTTGTCCTCTAAGCAATGTGGAGACATCCCAATTAAAGCAGTGTGGTATCATGTTCTACACTACCCATTTGGGAATGATGCTTTAAAATTGTCATGACCCATGTAGGCGAGGGGGAAAACCAGTGGGCATTCTGACACCCCGATGATGAGTTCTGGAAACGCCCATACAGTAGAGTGGAGGCAAAGTTGACATGTAAAAAACCATTTCCGTGGGGACTCCTGGCAGATTTTTAATAGAACTGTCTTTTGTAGTTTTTCACATCTTCTTTGCAATATTACATTTAGGTTCAGAGCATTTCTTTGAAACTTCTTGGTTCTTTTCTTGATTGGCAGCGTGTTAGTTTATACTTTAGTTTTGTATTGTGTGAAAACTGCTTGTGGGCATAAAAATCCAGACCCGTCTTATAGATACATGCCCTTTTCTTTTGACCCTCTGGAAGTGACTGTGAACTGTTCTCCCTCCTGGAAAAAGCTTAATAAGTTTTTCTTCTGTGGTTGAGGCATGTCATTACTAACACCCCGAAGAGTATTTTCAGGTAAAAATGTAAGTCCAATTATTTAAGAGATCAGAAACTATGGTCATTTATGTGTGTGTATGTACACATGAGTGTGTGTGTTCACACACTTTCCTAGGAACTAAGAGATGCATTTTCCTATTTTATAGCCTGAAAAATAAAATCACCTCTTAGACAAATTTTTAAGGATGCAAATATACATGCCTTTGATTAGATGTTCATCAAGCAAAACTAAGAATAGTTGCTTCTTTAACCATGTTATTCGATTTTGTAGGATCTGAGCATTGGTTTACCTTTGGATATTGTTTTAGCAGAATTCATTCATTCATTCATTCACCAAATATTTATTGAGTAACTTGTATGTGCCAGGCTATGTTCTCTGTAAATGATTCAGCAGCAAGTAAGACAAATAAAAATCCTTGTGCCATAGAGATTACATTTCCCTGGAAAAGACAATCAGTACTTCAACAAAGAAATAATGTAGTTGCTGATACTTGTATATATGTCCTATGAAGTAAGTAAAACAAGGATATAGTAAGTTTTGGGAAGGGATGATATTTTTGATAGGGTGTTCAGGAAGATTTTTTGCAGATATCTGGTCATGCTGCTGCTGCTGCTGATGATGATGATGATGATGATGGTGATGATAATTAAATTAAGCATTACACGTGTACCAGAGAAGCATGCAGCTTTCTGGGATTTTCCCTAAGGGATTAATACATTGCAATATTCTGGTTAGAGTAGAGGGCAACACATTGATTGCAATATATTTTATCCACAAAGAGAGAGCCCAATGCTGTTTTCCTGAAATCCCATGAAATGCTTAAAGACCCTCAAACTTTATCTGGTCTAAGCAGTGGTGACGTTAAGGCTCCAGAAGCTCCAGCAGCAGAAGGGAACACCTCTTTTATTAAAGTCCTTGGAGACTTCCTTAGCGTGGCTTGGGTTAGAATGGACTAGGTCAGGGGTCTACTTCTTAACAAATCCCTGTGGATAGGGGATGGGAAGCACCAATTGGCTTGGCCTCAGACACTTTCTCTATGTGTATGTATGGAACCCATGTGTGGAATTAGAGTAGACCTGAGTCCACAGTAGAGGTCAGGGTTATCGCTGCAGGAAGGCAGACAGGACTATGGGGAGCAACAGGTGTTCACTGTCTGTGATGGCACTAAAGCCTCTTCAGGCTGCCTCCCCTTGGTGAGCCAACATCCAGGTGCTATGGACTCTGGACCCCTGGCTTGAGTGGCAAATATATTTTGATTGAATACCACATGTTCTTTTTTATTTTTCATTTGTTTTGTCCTCATAAGGGACAAAGCAAATGAAACGCTGAGATGGGAGTTCTTAAGACAGCTCATAGAAGAAATGCATGTTTGTTTTCAACAGAGCCCATCAATGTTGATCCTAAAAAAGCACATTGAAAAGTATGTCCAACACTACCGTCTTTCCAGCGGCCTCTTGTGATCCACATGCAGAATTTCCTCTTGGACGTTGAAATTGATGATGCCTATTTTTACCGCTATTCTTTCTAAACCCTATTGCACAGATGCCAGAAACTGAATGGAAGAAACACTAAACTGGACAAAGAAACTACAACTTAACTGTATGCAAATTCTCACAGTAGTGGTTTAAAGGAACTGGTTTTGAGAAGGTTTTTATTGTCTAAAGAGAATTATTTTACCTGCATGTCAACAGTTACAACAACAATGCTACCAGAGTGAAGGGAATCACTTCTTGGTGGTAGAAGGGGCGTTGCTGTAAGGTCCAAAAACAGCAGCTAATGAACAAGAAGTAGCAGACTGAAAATTAGGCTCATGTTTGTACTTACTTTGTGAAGGCTAACTGTGTTTCTAAGGGAGAAGCTTTAACTGTATTAAAGCAGTCCCTGCTGAAGAATAAATGAAAATATACTAATATAATACATCTTCCTCTTTTGAGCAGGGAATGTAAACTCACACTCTAAAAATATCAGTTCAAGATGCCATGTCTGGTTACCGTGCCCATGTGGGCAGTCCAGTAACAATCTCCCTGAACACATGTCCTACCTAATACTTGTGGTTTTAAGTAACACATGCTACCGAAACTACATGCAACATGAGTAAACTGTACAAAGGTGAAATTTTATAAGAAAAGTAAAGTGTAATTTAAGAGGATAACAAGGAAATGCAGACCCTTCCTAACTGTCCTCCATACCATATTTAGTTTTCACAAGGTAATGCTAAAAAAAAAAAAAAAAAAAAAAGATTCTTTTTTTCTTATCTTTCAACAGCCAATATTGTAGAAAGGACTATTATTCCTGAACGGTAGAAATGACTGCTATTCCATTTAAAATACCACTTGCCATGCATGTCACTTATATATCCATGCAACATGCATAGGGTTTATGAATGTGCATAATCATATAATAGCATATTGGTTTCCCTTGGAATTGAAGGGAAATGTTGATTTTCTTGTGAACATGAACACCAGGGCAGGGAAACGCTAGTAGGTTAGGACCCTCCTCTTGGTCACAGCAAGCACCACTTGTCCCTTTTGTGTCCTCTGTTAATCTGATGTGTCTGTCACAGGGAAGGGACAGCTTTAGTACTCAACCCCAACAAGGAAGCCCCTCCCCTGTGAAAACACCTAGTGACAGCTGAGGCGATCAGAGCCTTTGACCTGGGTATTCTGCTGTCCTAATGGTGGCCGGACTAAGCTCTGGCCTCTCCATGACAGGCCTGAAAAAATCGCATAAATGAACCTGGATTTGTTTCCCTGATAAAGATCATTCCCGACGTCATTTACCAACCGCTCCCCTGCCTGCGCCCCCAATGTGGTCCAGAGAAACTGGGGAAAGGTGGCCTGACTCACCTTCTTTGTTATAGAGGGGGGCAAAGGGTTTGTTCTCTTTGCTTCCCTGCCAGTCTCTTGTTCTTTTGTTAATGCATAAATAAAAATAAGATTCAGAAACAAAAACCACCTCTGTGGACAAACAGCAAAAGAGCTCTTCAGAAGAAAGCCACGCGCTCACTTGATCCTCCGCTGTCTTGCACTTGACTTTCACGTCTGCATTACTGCGGTCACAGCGGCCAGGCAGGAGCTCGCATCCCCAGTGCACCCACCTCGTGTTGCTACAATGCCGCACAGTTTGAGGGCAGGATGGGCCGCTTTCCTTCTAAACCCACAGCTGCTAAAATCGTGTCTCTTGAATCATGGGGAAGACTCGTACAGTCTAAGTTAAGAGTGCTTATTCTAAAATTTCAACTGTCTCTTATACTCAGCTGGTAGGTGAGACTTTTTCTGCCAAGACCGAGAGTTCAAAGCATCCCTTTGGCTTCCAGGCCTAAAAGAGGTTCTGCAAACCTTTGTTGGTATTGTTGGACGTTTTCTTCCTCCTGGGTGGGCTCATTAGTACCCTTTCTGAGTACGATTTTGCTTTTTCAAATAGCTTTTTCTAAACAGCTTTCTCTTGTGGAAAAATCCAATTTAGTTGCAAGCAATATTGCCAGTTTCGTTCCTTTATTATTATTTTTTTTCCGTAAAAGATTCTGTCACAATAGAGATTCACGGCTTACGGCATTAGCACTTCTCCTAATAAATTTGTGCAGCAACTATGTACCTTACTTTTTGCATCTGTCCACAACCTGCCAATAGCTTCTTTATGTTGTAGGAGCATATTTTTTTTCAAAACACATCTTTTCTTGGATCTTAAGCTTCTGCCTCCAATTTTCATGGACACTGGACATGTGGTAGGGAATTCTGGCTGTTTTACAGCTGTGAGTTTTGCTGTAAATTTTGCTGTAGAGTTATTAGATCTCTTCGTGATAGTCATCTGCACAGCGTCTCTTCAGAGAACTGACCTTTCCCCATTTCAGATGAATCCTGCTTAATCCAAACCATGTGAAGGTCGCTGCCCCCATTCTCTTTAGCTCTCAAACTCATTCCCTTTTCATAGTGTCTGGTTGTAAGAGGACAGATCGAAGCCAAGCTATTGAGAGCCCTTCTGGGCATATTCCCCTGCATTCTTTGTTGCCACCATATGAACCGGTCTTGGAATGAAAGCAGATGGAGTGAAGCAGCAGAAAGCAGAAGAGATGGCAACAGTTACGGTATCATCTTACTATGCCACAGCTAGCTCATACCAGTGCCTGCGAGCCTCTTGCTAACGTTTCAGGAACGTTGTCAGCTGGTTGATAACATGTTGGTAGCTTGAAATGAGCTAATGCTGTAAATCGGCCCCTCCTTTACAAAACAATGAGTGTATTGCTAAAAAGTTCCCAAACGCCCCTGCCTGCACCCATCCTAAAAGCCCCTGACCTCTTGTCATGTGAGCTAATTAGCTTCCTATTCCTGCTCCCACCCCCAGGCCCCACACACACTTTATTCTATGTAACTTACTTTGAGTTGGTTGGCTATCTATCACATGTAACATGAGCCCGCTGAGGTGTGGCTTAGCTAAATTATTTACTGTAGCGCTATGGTAAACATCTTTGTTTTATGTTATGTAGAAGATAAAATAAGGGAACCAATGCGGCTTTTTTGATTAAAAAGCTGCACGTTCCTGTTGGGTGTTACAAAATGTCTGAAGGAAGTAATATAACTTTTTGATGGCTTCTTGTAACAACCCCACAGATTGCTCCCTGTTCTTGGGAAACCTTGAAAGGGCAAAGAGAAGGAACAACAAAATTGGCTTTGTGAATTGGTGGCTGCAGTGTAAGATTCATAGCCTTTGAGAAAAAAAGATCTGGGCAACATGGAGTTTTTTGTTGTTGTTGTTAAATTTGTTGGGGTGACATTAATTTATATCAATTACATTGTTTCCAGGTTCTCCACCTTTTGGCTAAGATCAAGTGTAATATCTGTTCTAATCAGTTTAACATGGAGTTTTAAGATAGTAGTGGCTGTGATTTGTTTTTGAAACAAATAACATTGACCAGGATGAGAGTGGTTAAGAAGTTGCTTAATCGGTTGAATCAGGCTGCTGGGTGGGCCCTTCAAATCTATCATGTTGCAGGTGTGAATTCTAAGCTTGCTTCAGCTGCTGAAAACTGATGACTATCCCAGACCAGAATGCCCATCTCATAGAGCTGCATGATTTTGTAGGGATTTTGTGCCTTTAAAAATCCCCATGGTTTCGTTTGTTGTCATCTGAACTAACTTTGAAGCAAAATGCATTAGAAATGATTATATCTGGTGGTCACCGGGTTTGAATTTAATTTCTAATGATTTATGGCTGATTATTATCATGGACCTCACACATCAGTGTCTGAAAAAACATCATTATTTAATATGTGAGGCCAAGTGGTGCAACTTGTGTATAATTTGCATGTAATATGGGCACAAAAGCTGTCGTCTGTTTAAGGTGGTGAGAGAAACAAAATGTCAGAGAAGTTAAACAAAAGCCTCGCATATTCAACAGTGCGATTTCTGGTAACACTGGATAGAGTTGTGTGTGTGTTTCAGTAGAAAATAATTCAAAGGAGAAAAACATCGTAGATTGTCATATGACAGTGAGAACCATAGGAACAGGATTTCAGATGGGTCAGAGTTAGTGAAAGGGTCGTGTTGAGGGGTTAGGACAGAGTCCTTTGAATAAACCTAGACTGACTGGTGGGAGAGTCTAAAATAATATTATTGGAATTGATGTTTTGTCTCTAACCCAGTTGGAACATGTTCACAGTGTATCACCCATTTTTTCATTTATAAAGTACTTTTTATTTGGTGAAATATTTTCACAGGCCCGTTAAAGTTAGGTAAGCTTTACATTTATGAAAAAAAACAAACGAACAACAACAACAAAAATTTCAATCAACCAAGGAAATAAATGTTCAAGACTTATCTAAAGTAAATTGTAATCAAGTATATCTACAGTGATTTTTAAGTCTGCTAGCTCTTTCAAAGAGGGTCTGTGTAACCACAGACAAGTCACTCATCTCTGTACGCGTCAGAGTCACTGCCTGTAAAAACTGTGACAGCAAAGAGCAAAGTGGGATGCAGAACAGAATAAAATTACCTGCCTCCTTGGGTTGTCATGAAAGCTGCATGAATTGTGCGTAGCATGGTACTTGCGCATCTCTCCTGATGAATGGGTGTTCACTATTATGACTTTTATTATGGTTACCAGCCTTGCTCATGACATGAGATTCATTAACCACGTTCAAATAAATCCTGACGCCTTCTGTTCTGTGCACATTGGGCAGAGTGGCCCGTGTGAGATGCCTCCTAATCTCAGATCAGCACATTCCTTTGCAGCATCTGCCCTTGCATGACTTTTAAATAAGGCATGCATTTGAAGACCACGATTTCTCTGTCTGTGGCATCTTCATACATATGGTGTGTCTTCTGCGGGCCAGGCATGTGGGCCACTTATCATGCTTATGCCACTTTGGAAGCTGCTGGTCTGTCTCGCCAAGGGATAACCTTACCACCCCTCACCCTTTATACCCCGCCTGCCTCCAGTGAATTTTGCTTATGAAATTGAGGAGCAATTACCTCAAGCCTATCACTCAATTTTGGTGTCTGTCTATCAGGACATGTTGATTTAGTATGGTGAGCAACAAACAGAATTGTAATTTCATGTAGATTAATTATTGTGTCAGAAAGCATAATAGTGGGGTTAGTAAGTTTATGAATTGAATGTGTGAGGATATACATTGACACTCACTGCTTTGCATCTGGGGCATGATATGTCATTTAGGAGACGTTTTTTGACATGTTTCATATACTGTTTAAAGAACTGTCATTATCTGGTTATTGTATTAGTTTGCCATTGCTACACAGCTCCTCCTCATAGCTCAGGTGTCAACTGACACTCATTTATGATTGTCCATGTCCCAGTGAGTGCTCTGGGGGGTGGCTGATCTAGCAGCTGGTGGCTCTTCACCACCCTGTAAGATTCGATTCTGCTACTTGTGTGTCATCCCCTTAGACAGGCAAACCGACTGGCCATGTCATTTGCTTCTCATATTGTGGTAGAGAGGGCAGGGCCCACAGAAAATCTCGATACCTTTTAAGGCCAAGGACTAGAACGTAGGACACACTATCATTTCCACGCATACGTAAAGGCCAAAGAGAATCCTAGGACCAAGTTCCAAGTGAAGGGACAGGGGAAGGCATGTGGACCCAGCAGCCATGGTACAGGTGCAGATGCAGCGGGAGGTGAATAATCAAAGCCAACGATGAGTGCCGTTGCCATGGTTATGAGTGACGGGCTCTTCTTGGGGTGAAGTGCATTTATTGCCGTCAGTTCTGCTGTTTGCTGTCTCTCACAGTCTCACTGTGTATATTTTGTGTATTTTGTATATTTTAATCTCATGGATACTAAAAGCTGTGCAGCAAACCCCGTGGTTCTTCTTCCCAGTCTTCCCTCCCGGGTGTCTCCTTTAGTCTTCTACTAAAACCACACAACGCTTCATTCTGACACTTCTTGTCACTGAATGTGTGTGTGTGGGGGGGGGGTTACCCCACTAAGCAATTCTCCATGACACCACGCGGGTGCCCCACAATGTCACTCAGTTCTGACGCTGTCTCCCTGGAGATAACTTCAGACCTCACAGGTTGAGGGGCTCGTTCCTGGGAGTCTGCTCGCACCCCACTTCCAGTGTCCATCAGGGGACCCCAGGTTACCCTCAACGTCTGTCCTACTTGGTTACAAATCCGAGGTGCCTGTGAACTCCTCCTGCTTCGGACTTGCTTAATTTCCTGTACTGGCTCGTGGAACTCAGGGAAACACTGCTTACGCTTACCAGCTTATTGAAAGGTGTGATAAAGGAGAGACATGAACCATGGATGAGGAGATGCGTAGGGAGGTGGGGACAATCCCGAGGGCAGGAGGTCCTGGCTCTGTGGAGTCAGGACGGGTCACCCTGCAGGTTTGCTCACCAACCTGGGAGCTCTCCGAATCCCGTCCTGTGGGGACTTCATGGAGGCTTCCTCATTTGGGCAGGACCGATCATTAACTCCCTACTCAGCCCTTCACAAGAGACGGGGTGGAGGGAGTTGGGTGTAGACTTCAGACTTCTCACTGTGGCTGGGTCTTGCCATCCAACAAAAAGGCAGGGATTGTCCCTACGGGAAGCGGCATGTGGAACCTTAGTAACAGTGTCTGACAAGTTTCAACTTGTTTGGTGCAGTCACCTGGTTGTGAGCTACAATTGTGAGAGAGAATGTTTTAAAGTGTCCCGTAAATCGTAGACCACAGACAACGCATGAACATGAATTTCTGTCACATGAAAACATGACGGGTGTCCTCATTCACCTTATTCACTGGGTCTGGTACTGTAAGAATCATGGATCTTCCCCAAAGTCAAAATGACCATGAAAGGTAAACATTTCAAATTAATTCAGGACATCGAGGCAGCCACACCAGTGCAACTCAGGAAACTCAGGAAAGAGAGCTTCCAGAACCGCTTCAGAAAGTGGCAAGAATGATGGGATAAGTGTGTTCAAAGCGAAGTGGAGTATTTTGAGGGGAATTAATGGCCATGTAGCTTTTACTCTAATACATTTTTTTAATGAAACATTCACCTTATTTTTTGACTATATGGTAAAAATCCAGTCATTGTCAATATAATGAGAATGGTTACGTGGCTGGATACTTTCCGGACAGCATGTGTATGTGTGTGCATGTGTGTATACACATATATAGAAATATATATACACACACATACATACACATGCTCATATGTTTAAAAAAATGCTTTGTATTGTTCTGGTGCAAAAAGAAATATAAATATATAAAGACACTTGAAATAATTTCTTATTGCTATTTGCCCAATAGGCAAGGCTACAAATAATATAATAGCAGCTGGGGTCCATTGGACACTTCTTGCCTCTTGGGCCCTATGCAAAATGTTTTGAATCATGCCACATTCTGATCCCACAGCAACCTTAGGAGGTAGGTCCTGGCATTATCTCTGCTGAAGCAGATGCAATTCATGGAACTAGTTCAAGGTCTTCCAGCTGGTAAATGCCAAAGCTCTGAATTGAGCCGGAGGAAGTTGGCTCTAGATCTGGCATTGTTGACCACTTAAGTTATACTGTTTCCGAGTGATATGTGGAAAGAAAAAAGTAAAAGGAATGGCTGGTGCTTCTTGTTTTACGAACCTTTGATTCCATTGTCATTCCTTACTCATCCTCTGCTTTTTCTTGGGTTCCTCATAAATATCTCCCATTAAGTGTCAGCTGCCAATAGCTTAAAAATACCACATAAATGGTGTGAGACTTGGCATTCCTGTCAGTACAGGTTAAATAGAAAACTTTAAGGAGTTAGGCAAATGAAAATGATTTATGAACCCTCCTTACCAGTAAAGATATGTTTAGCACAACTGTCCTCGTGTTTATGATGAGCATAATACTTCCAAGTACATTTTATGTTTGCTTGCAGAAGTTTGGTGGTAAATGTGAAAATTAAACTGGAAAATATGGATAAATCAGCACAATTCCAAACACCTGCTCAAAATATTCATTTTATTGATTTAACAGTTGACTCTTCAGAATGTTTTTATAAAAACATTGGCTTTAGGCAGAATAAGTATTCTCAGTGAATATATTTGTTACCATATCACTTCAAAGCTATGACAACTGACAGATTTTCAGAATTTTATATGAGTGTGAATGACAAGCAAAGGCCATTTTAGATGAGTGGCTCTTCCTGTGTTTTCTGGGCTGATCCTCTTGTATTTAGATACACTTAGTGATGAGGCTTACTTGCTTTGAACTTTCAGCATCGCATTTAGCTACATTATTTGGGAAGCCTTCAATGATTTGTTTAATGAGTATCATTGCTGCTCAATATCATTAATTACTGTGCAACTAACATCTTCAGGGGAAACTTGAAGTAATCACTTTTCCTACTCATCATTTGTAATTCCCCCAGCCCTTCCGGTCTGTGAAGCCATGTTAGTAATGATCCTTCTCTGTTAATCAATTATCTGGGAAAATAGATAAGTGAAGGACTTGTATTTTTTCTGAAGAAGGGCCAAGTGATGATTGTGCAACCCCGTGAAAAGGCTACACAGTAGAACACTGCCAGACCGATGTCCCCAAACCCAGTTTCATTCTGTCCCTGCTCTTCATGATTACCACTTCGGCAACACATGGCATATCTACGGTAACTGAACACGTTTGAATTCCTTTTGATGCCACAAGACAGTAACCACGCATGACTTCTTAACCCTCCAAAAGAAGATTACAGTGACCAATGGTAGCTTTGGGACCCCTAGATCCAGGTACAGACAACGATGTTGTTAAGACTCTGTCTCTCCATCTCTGAGCTCTGGTTCTGCTGTTGACTTTTTTCTTGGATGGATACCTTGTTTCTTGTCTTGGCTCTTGACAGCATGAGGCAGCCATCTCACCCATAGCAGCAACCTCAGCAGAAAAGAACCTTTTTCCTACTAGGTCCCACAGAGAACTCATGTTGGTCCATCCAGGTCTGTACTTGAAATCCCAGTGCTGACATCATTCATGTCTCTCACCTGAATCCCTTCCTGTGAGGGAAGGAGTTGTACTTCCCTATAAAAATTGAATGCAGGGCTGATTCATCAGTTAACAGAAAGCTATTATCTACTACTGTGTATCAATGCACAAAAACAAATTATTGGGGCATATTCTTAATTGTTATTCATCTGTAACCTGCAATTAACCAGCTTTTACAATAAAAGATTCTTAAGGGAGGGGGAACATTTTGTTAAGGGGACGGTTGCTCATAATTGAACCAATATTCATTCTGGAAAGAACTTCAGTTAGGAATGTAATTCCATGCAACAGAATGCGGAGCTTTTGTTATGAACCAAGGACTCTGCTGTGTTCTGGAGGTGGGAAAATTAAATAACCCTGCCCTGCCCTTGACCTCCCACCCTCATTCAAAAGAGGAGAAGTATATAGGACAAGAAAATGAATGCTTCCAATTCTGTGGGATCAATGCAGTCGTGGAGGGCTGTTCAAGACTTCCAGGAAGCTCAAGAGGGATACCTCACGAGACTGCGAGGGCTTCTGAGCTGTGGTGGACTCCGATCGTCTGGCCCTTTTTTCATGCCTCTCCAGCTTCCTGTCTTCCATGTTCCCAAAAGTGCCCTTCACTTTGGTTGTCCTGAGTCTCTTTTAGTTCTCCAGTTACCCCATCGTCTGTCATGTTGCCGCACATGTCCCCATAGGCCGGCTTTGCCTGTTTGATTTCACAGCCTTCTGTTCTGAGCTCACTGGTGGAGGGCACACCTGGCGTTGGGGCCCCACAGAGCCTGTGCAACCTCCTCCTCGTGTACCATCCTCTGCGGAGAAGCAGGAAAGCCAAACGTTACATTCCCCGAACTCCCCGAGCCCTGGGGTTCTGGGTAGGAACCTCCCACCACCCTCCACCTTTTTGTAGTCAGTTCGCAGTATTTGCTTGTGTGAAGAGGCCATCCACTTTTACTCTCTGCAGTTGCTGCTGGAAACATGGGCTTTTCCAGCAGCATCGTTTCAGCATCCCGTCCCTAACTGCAGGCTCGTTGAAAAGCAAGGCGTGGACATCTGTCTCTTTGCTGATGTGACTTTCTTATCAATCCAGAGGCATCCGTGATGGCAGCTTTCTGAACACTGTTCCCTATTCGGCAATACATGTCCAGTAGTGATGTCTCCGTGGGTGGCTTCCTCAGAGTCATCCTGCATGTCTTTTTAAAGCCCACACCTCCTGCCCTTCCAGGGACTTGGGTGCATGCCATTGCCCTGTGCTACCTCCACTGGGAGTAGCTCAACTCTGGCCAATTGAACTGCTTGCCTCCTCACAAACTCAGTCTTTATCTGAAGCTTGGGGATTTCAGAGCCTAACTCTACAGCTTTGTGGAGGATGCAGGGAGCAGAAGTTTGCAGGGAGCGTGGGCCATTTGGAAGTTGTTCAGGACATGGCACCTCTAGTCAAAGTGTCGTTAACCAGTTTGAATTCATTGGTTTGTCCAGTAGATGAGAAAACTTCTGTCTACAAGAAACATCCTTGAACTAAGAAAAATGGTTTTCCTCATCTTAGAGGAGAGAAGATGCCTATTTTATTTTTATTTATCATTATTATATTGTTGTTATTTGGGTTCCATATAGCCCATCCTTTCTCAGCCTTGCCCAGGTAACCCCCAAACTCTCTTTCTTTGGGCTCCAGTCACTCATTCCTGTGGTGCACGTGTTGTGCACAAATGCTTATCAATCACTTGTCATGGTACAGAATGCTGGATTGGTTAACTGTAACTTTTGACTTCCTTTGATTCAATTGAAAGGTAGAATTTCCATAGAGCTCCAAACTTCTGTACTACTGTAGATTAATTGAGCCAAGAACTGTGTTTTACAGTGATTTAACCCATTACGACTGTGGATTGAGTTTCAGTCTTCTTATCTCTAAAATAGGTATAGTCATTGCTTTCTCATAAAGTTTATGTGAGTATCAAGCTTCACATTGGACAGCTCTACACACATGTAATTCATAATGAAATGGAGGTGGCGATGGTCAAGATAATGTTTGACTAGGTCAGTGAGCCCCAAGGTATGATAAACACATAGCCATTGTTTTTATTTCCATTGATATTTATCCAGGGTCTCTCATGTGCAGACAGACGTTGTTTAAATATTTATGCACATTACATCACCTTGTCTTTCCAACACCCTTATTAGGAAGGTATTCCTGTCCCATTTTACAGGTGAGGATGACTCAGTGTAATTGATTTGTCTGAAGTGATATTGACTATGTGACTCTAATTCCTAGCTCTGTCCTTTAAATATAGATGTTAAGCCCCTAGATTTTCTGAAAGAGTTTCAGGTATTGCTGGCTACAAGGAGATTGTACCTCACAAAAATAAAACTTAGATTCCTACCTGGTACATGAGTCACTTCTACCACTCATTCCTAGCTTTATCTCTTATCGGTATCAGTAAGCTGATTGAACTCCAGTTAAATAATGACAGCCCTCATTTCGTAGTTACACTGTTGCAAACACAAAGGTGATTGACAACTAGCTACTTAATGGCATTCCTTCCAGGTTGGGAATCACAGATATAAGGTGGTTTCTCAGTTTAACTCATATTTTCATTTTTACTATTTTAAAAGTTTTGCTTACGTGTAAGGATGCATTTCTCTCACTAAGATGGGCTATTGTAAAAACGCATTTTGTGTTCCAAGGGAACTCCTGCCTGGCATCATCTTGACTTTGCATTGTGAAAGGACATGAGAAGTGAGTCCAGTTTTTAAAGTATCATTAATTACCTGTACAAGGTGGCTCTGCCATGAGCTGGAGATTCCGTAGAAGGAAAGGATTCTGCCCTGGGGAGGCAGAGTACCATTTGGGAAAAGCTACTTCAGTGTTTTCTTCATTAACTTGGTTGTTTCAGTGCGCTTAGTGGAAAGGTAATAATCCGTTAGTCCTTACTACCTGTGTATTTTGAAATAGAAAATTGTTTGAATAATGCAGCTTCCTGGAGGTATCCATGCTAATGTTTTAAAGAAAAAAGTTCCCAGTGAATATTATTTTTCCTAGGTAGAACAAATATGGTAGGTGGTATGATACATCTTATCATATCACTTGGTTTTGTTTGCCCACACCTTTTGAATTTTGCCCTTTTCTTTTTCTAGTTTGCAGACTGTTACTAGCCCATAGGGCATTGTGTGTGTGTGTGTGTGTGTGTGTGTGTGTGTGTGTGCACGCAAAATAGGAAAAAACCACCCTTTTGGAGGAGACAGCCCCATCATTAGGTGCATGGCCTGATTAGAAGGGCCCAGCTGAATGTCATCCCACCAGCCATCTCATTGGCTAGTATTGTGCCATCCGTACAACTACATGGGACAGCTCTGGGTCATAGAGATGTTCAAGGTCACATGTAAGTTACACAGGAACAGAATTCCTACACTTGTTTGGCTTATGGGATTTGTAAGGAACTTCTGAAACCAATCCCTCTGTAAGGATAGAAACTGGGTAAGGCTCAGCCCCAATGAGACAGAGTTGTGGGCGGATTTGGAAAGGGGAGGGCATTCAGTACCAAGATGTATATGTGAGGCCGAGAATCAGATGGGTTCCAGGTTTAGTGAAGTGGTTCTGGGATCTGAGTGAGTTTGCATAATGCCACCGACATTTTTATTTTCTTGGTTATGACCTGATGAAGCATCTGGAGGCCTTGGATCTGCTAGTATGGATGCTAGAATTCCTCCAGCAGTGAGGAAATGTAAGACATGGCAGCTCCAGAAATAACCTTGACATTGTGCTCTCTAGTTTCCGCCCTCTCTCTCCTCCCCCTGCCTTGCGCTGGTAGAGGTGTGCTGATGTAACAAATATAGCAAGAGGTAACATTTGTTGGGCTCCTGTTGTTTGCCAGGCAAACAACCAACCAAGAAAATATACATCCCACACTGACTATGTACCAGATACAGGAGACTCAGTGCTGAGCAAATATAGACTCTGTCCTTGACCTCGTGAACTTTACAGTTTAGCAGAGGAAATGGACAGTAAGTGAGGCAAATAAATATATTATCATGAATGTTGAGAAATTTTGTGGAAAAAGGTACAGACAGGATACAATAAGAGCAGTAATGATTGGTGTGGGGTGGGGGCTCTTTTGGATGGATTTAGATTTTGAGAAAATGTAGGAAACAAGCACTTTTTTTGTCCCCATGTCTTTTTATTTGAGAATTCTAAGGTTTCCACCACCAAGTATGATCAACATTTTAACTTCAAAAACCTTCAGTTATATTATGGTGATAAACATCATTCCTTAACAAATAGTTAATGTGAAAACTGTGCACAGTAATAAATAGAGCTAGGATTCCAGCTGGTACAACATCTGATTTTTAGATTGAATGACAGTCACGTTGGAGTATTTGCTATTTTTCAAGGGATGGGGAAAAGTCACAAAATGGGTAATGTGAGGTTTTTTAAAAACGCTATTTAAAATAGTCACGAGCTTAAGCTACCCTATTTTTAGATTTAGGCCATTTGAAATGTTTCCTCTTTTAAGATTAAATATATGGCAGCTGCAGCTCCCATAGTGGTTAGCATTGGGGGGCTCTGCCCAGTGTGTGAATCGCTTTTGCTTCAAGCTCCATCAGTGACTCTGACCTCTGCCCTTGAGGCCATTAAGACAGACTCTCAGGTATGGGGAGAAGGTAATGAAATAAGCCAAAAAAAAAAACCCTTCCAACTTCATGTAACACCCCGCCCCCACCTTTTCCCTTTATTCGTTTGTCACATTAGTCAGTAGACTGTAGGCTTAAGTCACTGAGCTATAGGTTCCATCGCTCTTGCCTTCTACTGCAGAGCGAGTAGTTCTAAGCTTGCTTTTAATCAGGCCCTGAACCATCCCTTTGGACAGGGGACATTTGGCAGGGAGGTGGCAGAAAGGATTATAATGAAATTTGCCTTTTATTCCTTCCGAAAGTTGGTGGGGTGGAGTGGGGCAGAAACATGAAGACCTTTAGAGTTTCTGTGGCTGAACACATCTGATTTTAAGATTCCTGGATCTGGGGTGTGCACCCCCAAACCGGTGCTGACCCTCATGTCTTCACTATCCAGCCTGGCAGTAAAAACTCCAGGTGTGTTTAGAGCTGTAAAACATGCCCCAGTCTTATCATAAAGACTACCAGTTTTTCATTAGATTCTTTGTATCAGTCCTCATTAAATCCCTGTCTCCTATTCAACTTTCATATTTCAGTAGGTATAAAATCACTTCTTTTTTAAAAAATGTCTCTATTGGATAGATGTTTATATATGAACTCCTTTAGTTACTGTTTCAGCATCTCATTTCTCTCCAGTAATCTAACTCAGGAACAAATTTAAGTATGATGTTCTTCTAAATACCAATTACATACTCATATAATAAAATGTTTTAGATGGTGGGCTTAGCAATGGAAATTTTGATTTTTTTTTAATTTTGTGTGTATTATGTTATTGTTGATTATTCTCTGGAGTTTCATTTTATTTACCTTCCCTGTTCACTGCAAAGCCATTAAAACCAGTATGAACATTAGTGAGTAGAAAGGTAATCAAGGCCACTGGAAATGCGCATAGATTTCCACCCACCCAAGGAATCTCATAGATACTTACCAATTCATTTGTCACACAGAACATTCTCATTTATGAACTAATGGGCATAGACACAATTTTAAAAGACCTTCCAAGTAGGGATGCTGTATCAAATATATCAAATATGTTAATTGCTGTTTTTATTCTTTTACCATCTATCAAGGGTCCAAAACATTGTTCGCTAACATCATTATCTTTTGCTAACCTTTTAATTTTTTTCTTTTTCACGTGGTGTATCTTTCTTCCTCTTAAAGGGAAAGGATCTGAGATCATATGTTCATCCATGCAAATAATTATTGACCTGTACCAGGCGCTGAGTTAAATGCTGGGACGCTGTAGCTGAGCAGGGCCAGCCTGCTGCTTACCCTCT
>PVKE010002111.1:0-45735 GCA_004027555.1 Craseonycteris thonglongyai
TATTTCCTGAGAGTTTTTTTGCTGTCTAAAAAGGCCAACAGTAGAAAAGTCATTGAACATAATCTGCTTTCAAGTCCCAAAACGAAATTAAAAAATATGTAGACAATAGTTCTCAACTGGGTGTGATTTTGTCACCCCCTCCCCACACCCAGGGGATATATAGCAAGGTCACAACTTAGTGGGAGTGCTGTTGGCCTCATTGGGCAGAGGACAGGGATGTTGCTAAACATCCTACAAAATACAGGACAGAAATCCTGCTGTGGATTGGTACTCCTTCCTTCCTCTTGGTGACCAACAGCACATCTCAGACATATAGGCTCTTCCCTCACCAACCTCCCTCCCCACTTTCTCACTGTCTTCTTCAAGGAAAAAGCCCTTTTAATGAAAGACCCACAGAAGCAATCACACTCACCTTTCCCTGTTGGTCCGTTTTGATCTCCCAGCCCCGGGGCAATTCCAGCCTCGTATCTGCAAACAGGTTGATGAAATTCACCAAGTCCCGGTTGTGCTGGTACCGTTCAAAATTGCGTGCATCTCTCCGGACTTTGAGAATCATGTGCTTTAAGCAGGTGCTGCTGGTGAAGACTCGGTAGGCATTCTGAGATTTATAGCCAATTGGGGTAGGGAGTAGGGGATTAGGAAAAACACAGACCAGTTATACTTTGAGCTCCTTAATGTGATGTAATGTAATTGCTACATAGCAATTTATTGTGAGTCTAGAGGAAGGGGCCTCAGAATCAGAGATCTTGCTCAAAAATTAAACGAGCACCAGTAAACATCCATGGACCTGCTTGCAATCCCGACTTTACCTGGTGTGCTGCAGCCTTGGACACAGTCAGCTGCCCCATGCATCTCAAAGGCTCTCTCCCTCCTCTCTCCTCCTTCTCTCTCAGAAGCTTGGCTTCGAGTCTCTACGTCTCTGAGCATCACTTCTATCTCCCTTCCACAGATCTTTCTTTGACTACACAGGTCTGCTCCTGTTCTTCTTATCTGTCTATAATAGGAAGTATTAATTTAGGGTTTCTGGGATTTAAGGCAGGACTTCATAGGTCTATCACTCCTTTGAATCCTCTAGAAATGTTTGTGTGTGGAGGAGTTGGGGGGAATGAAAAAAGAAAAAATGTTTCAAGAGCTTCCAATTGTGCAAAGACAATTTTATGGCACATGGGGATGCTGTGTGTGTGTGTGTGTGTGTGAGTGAGTGAAATAAAAGACTGCTTGCAGACACAGGTGGCCTGCATAGTGGTTCCTGATGACCCAGGAAGCCCTGATGCCCAGTGCTGAAAGCATCAATTTTTGACATACTTGTCCCTCTTTAGTACTCACCCCTGCACCACTGGGCAGCTGGGTCTAACCACTCTACGTCCCAGAGGCTTCTCAAATGTAACCTGCTAAAAATTGATCTCCTCCTCCTCCTGCCACCACCTTTGCCACCTCATCAAATTATTGCACCTATCTAATGGAGTCATCACCTAACTCAGTTGTCCAAAGCAAAAAGGACTCAGGCTTTCTTGAGTTCACATCTCCCATCCCTGCTTGATCACAGTGGTCCCAAACATGGTTATTGATTCCATGCAAAAATATCCCTTGAACTGAGTCATTCTTTTTCATGCAACCAGTCCCTCACACAGGGCAGGCCTTGATCATCTCTCACTTGAATCAGCCTTTAGTTCTCTCCATCTCTCTTCCACACTTCCTCCAGAACAAATGTTTCATCAAACACCTGATCACATACCGTAATGTTAATGCCTAAGACTGCTGTTGGTTCCTGCTGCCTACTGAAGTAGATTCAGGCTGCTTTTCACGTCTTAACACCTGCCCATCACCATACTCTTAGCCACACCAGACCCAACCCCTGACCCATTCACAGCTGGGTTCTTTCTCCCTTTGCCTGAAACTTTTTCTCCACCCACTTTCCACCTTCAAGACCCAATTCAGTAGTTGACACCTCAGGAATGCTTCTCCATGTCCCATCTACTGCGTTTGCAGAGTATTTTATTTCTCATTGATGTGAGGCCTATCTTGTCATGTTAAACTGGTCTTTTTACATGTCATTTGCTTCACAAAACGGAGCTCCTGCGTTTAGGTGTCACCCTAATCTGTCTTGTATGCCTGAATTACGGAAAATGCTTGTCAAATGAATAATTAATGAATATAGTAATATTTTGTTATTGCTTTCCTGAAAGGACACACATATATAAAGAATTGGAAAAACTACATTTGTAAAAGTCACATTAAATTGAACTTCAGTATGATATTTAAAAAACTATATTAAAAGAAAACTAGTTCTTTATCTAGGAGAAATGTATTTTAAAATTTCATTATTAAAAGTGATTTCATAAAATGATTAAGGTTAAAAAATATGTCAACATAATAATCTTGTTCCTTTAGAATTTTAACAATAATAAAACATGTATTTCTTTTTAAAGCACTTCACTCATATTACCACATTTGAGGCTAACAAAACCTGAAGTGGCAACAGCATTTACAAAGCCAGCTCTTCTCCTTTTTGGGAGACTCACAGAGAGCACAGAGAGTAAAAACAGTGAAACTGAGTCTTTTACTTAAAAAAAATTTTTTTTCTTTTCCTTTTCTGGGTTAAAAAGTTACTTTCTTTAATGTATCAAATGACTTCTCTAAGTTGTGTTTTGTGTCTTGAGGGAAGCCCGGCCAGGCAGACTTTATGTTTCGAAACACTCACATAATGGGTGTGCAGTACAGTGAAGAATTCAGGATTGGTGATGAACTTGACAGCTGGGGACTGCAGCAGCAAGGTGATTTTTTGTGAGTTCACTGGAGAAAGTGACCCTTCTCTCCTCAAATCTGAAAAAGGTGAAGCAAAGCAAGAATGCATTGGAATAAAGTCATTTTCAATACAGTACTTCTCTCTGCTCACCAGCAGCATGCCAGCCTTCACATATACAGTTGGAGTGGAATATTGTTTTTAATGGTAATCTGACCAGGAGTCGTTAGTGACCAGATATCACAGTGATGTGACCAGATGTCACAGTGTCACAGTGATCTGACCAGGAGTCATATCAGTTTGTGTATATCAGTTAAGAACCATTATTTCCTAGTTTTCCTCCATAATTTCAGTTAGGATCAAGTCCTGGAATATCTTGTCCCTTTTCTTATTCTCTTTGCAAATTCCTAATCATAGCTATGATTGGTTGTTTGCAGAAAGGGTGATAATTCTTGTCCTCCCTTTATCCACACCCTTCTGAATGAGACTGCAACTTCTCCCTTTGCTGAATCCTGCTGGTTTTCTTTTTAATAGAATTTGGCAGAGGTTCGAAAACTTTGGAAGCAGGGTTTCAAGAAGCCTGTGTGTCCCCATTCTTGTTTAGAACTCTGCCACAATGTGACAACAAACTTAAGCTAGCCTGGTGTATGCTGAGACACCATGAGATTATGGACAAAAGGAGGCTCTCCCAGGGCAGACAGACCATAGCCGATTGGACAAGTAACCAAGGATGCATGTATGAGCCCAATGGTGTTCTGAGGAACCAGCCAGCTGAGCTTCTTTCACATTGAGCACCTGAAGGAATGTGAGATAAATGCATGGCTGTGGGTTTAAGTTACAAAGCTTTGGGATGGTTTCTTACACAGCAAATGCCAACAAATCTGATACCAAATCCAGAAATAAATTTTCTGCCCTTTTGTTCCTTGTGTTTCTAATCACTCAACCACTTTTCTACATTTCTCTCAGAAGGTGAAATGAAGAGTTAATAACAGAAAAACCTAAACTAGTCGGTTTGGTTAGTATAACTGATAATATGAAAAAAAAAAAAGCAGAGGTAATCAAAATTGGTGAAGAAACTGCACATGCACTTAAAAGAGTGCATGAAAATGTCCACTGTTCTGCATTGTTAGAGAGCTGAGACCTGACAGGACTCGAAGCACATGCCTATTTATGCAAATTAGTTTTTGAGCCTTCTTTTTACAAATAAATTTGCCATCACCTAACTCAATTTAAAACTGTAGATTATTAGGATGTCATTATGGGTATAAAAAGTGAAAGCCAGACTCCTATGCTTTTAAATATCCTCATCTGAGTGCCACTCAGGCAGATTGAAAGAAATGACAGACCCCTGGTGGATGCCTATAGTATTTGATAAAAAGGTTCTTGGGTGATTTGCATAACCATAAGCCCACTACAAAATCTTTTTAAACCCAAGTTCCTCCTTCAAGGACAACTCTATTTTATCCCCAAGGTAAACCAATAATTATTCCTATTTGTATTTTTGTTACATGACTCTTTTGAAGTAGATAGTAAAATTTTTATTGCATGTTTTGTTTGTAAGTGGAAAATCATTAGGATACCAACAAATAAATTTACTCAACTAGAAATAATTAAACCACTGAAAAAGTTGCCTTGGTGCACAAATTTCATAGCAAATCCAGTCTTGAATTCCTGGATTCACCTGCCTTCTTGTCTCCAGACCCCCAAGCCATGGTGCTGGTTCTCTCTTTATGTGGATCTACTTATCCTTTAGTTCTTGGAGGAAACTTCTGTCTGCTTTACTTTATTGGCACCTTGCCTCTTTCTCCTCTGTCCTGACCTTTGATATATCTTTCACCCATGGAGCAGCACCATGCTGTAACCTGGGTGAGGGGCTCACACAGTCTGTCACACAGCCACTGGATGCCATCCCAGGAATATGAGGACCTCTTTGCTCATACCTAAGCTTGCCTGAGAAGATTCAGACTCTGAGTCACTTCCACCACCTCCTCCGCTGCCACCTGCTGGGACTTGCTCACAACTTTGGCTGCCAAAATCTTCAGGTCTGTCAGTTGCAATGGTTCGCTGAATATTTTGATACCTTTGCATCAGAAAATGAGAAGACAAGAGTTAATTTTTGTTTACAGCCTTGTTGAGGTCTGGTACTTTGACTCAGATAACTGGGGAAATCTGTAAAGAATTGTCTTGAATGTGAGGAAAAAAATGTTTAAAATCCCTACAAGAGAGCCAAAACAATTAGTGAGGTAAGTATCTCTGGGTGATTTGACTTCTTGTTTTGTAAACTATTTGTATACTTTTCCAAGTATGGTGAATTCTAAAAAATCAACCACAAATAATAACTAATCATAAAAAAAAAGCCTATATGGTACATTAAACAAAATCTGGCTAAGTCTAAAATAGGACTGTGGGAAGTAAATTAAAATGTTACAGTTAAGATATCAAATTATGCCTACATTATTATAATAATTCTACAAACTAGAATAGTAGTCTATTTTATTTTATTTGACAGGTAAGTAATAAGACTATCAGGCATCATGGAAATATTACACACTAAAAGCATGCTGGCAGAAAAATAAATGTTTTGGCAGACAAATGTTTTCTGCTTATTCAAAAGCTCATTTTATTTTTTTCCCACCAAGTTGACAATTTAGTCAGTTGGTCAGCCAGTCTGTCACCTTGCCAGGTACCTACTAAATATTTTATAACTTTTCCAATATGCCCAGGGTCTGTGCTGGACTTTCAGATCAAAGAGAAAACTAGAATGTGATATTGCACTCTGAACATACACAGTCAAGATGGAACTCTAAAAAAACCATAACTCTAACAATGTGAGAAAGCTGTCCTAGACTTATAAGAAGTGTGTGAACACAGATGAGGAAACACCTATGGTAAATCCATTTTGAAATCAGAGTAAAAACTTGTTGGGGAGCTTGCAGGGAAAGAACATAGAGAAAATCACAGCTCAAAGTGTTCCCCCTTAGAGAACTCTGAGAAGCTCCATGGTAGCATCAGGATAGGTGGGCCTCATGCAGTGCTAGGAGACCAGCAGAAGGAAGGCAGATAGCACCTAGCAGGTGGCCCAGGCAATAATTTGAATGTTATTCTCTAGGTCCATGTTCTCTACCTTGAGCTGCATCTAAATCACCCACAGGGCTTTTTATTTTATTTTATTTTTAATTTTGTTTTAACCACAAATATTTATTGATAGATTGGAAAATACAGTTTTAATGAAACAATAGGTGCCACTGTGGATTAAAATAGGTTGCTGTACAGCCAAAATAAGGAAAAAGCCTCAATCTTAGGAACTTTGAATATGCAAGTCAAGTAGCCTTTGAAGTACTTTTCTAACAGATCAATGTCAGCCTGACATCACAAGTCTTTTTAAAACAGACTGTGGGGCTCCACTCCCAGCTTCTTCAATTCAGTAGGTCTGGGTGAAGGGGAGGAAGATGCATTTTTATTTCCCAGGTGATGCTACGAGGCTGGTCCAAGGACCAACTTTGAGAATGACTGATGTGGGGGTGAGTAGCTGCTGAAAAAGAGAGACAGGTTCAGCTATACACTAAGAATGATGTTCCCCATCTGAGAGAAGAAAGCATTGGAGGAGAAGTGCCTGGAGTTGGGAGAGCTGTTGAGACTACTGTACCAGTCAAGGCTGAAGAAACTAAAGGCAGCTTAGTGGATTACATTGGGTCTGTAAGCCACATGCTGTAGGGATACGCAGATCACCTCTATCTGCCTGCAAAATGCTCACAGAAATTTCCTAAGCCTCCCTGACTTTGATAGCCTGCTTTGTTTAATTCACATTGCATTTTTTTAAAAAGATTAGTTTATTGTTTTGACAGAGAGAGAGAGAGAGAGAGAGAGAGAGAGAGAGAGAGAGAGAGAGATACAGATTCAGAGACAGAGAGAAGGAGGAGGGCCCAGAACAGTCTCCATAGTTACACATCATTGGATTTTCCACATAGTTTCATTCCACAGGTGGGCGGGGCTGCACAGGGCAGGAACTGGGCCGGGGTTTCCCCCGGTGAGAACTGAACTGGGGGCACTCCCCAGTTCAGCATATGGGTCCACATGGGCCAGGACCGGGATTTGATCCTCCGTCTCTGGGGCTGCAAAGTGAGCGCCTAACCCACTGAACCATCCCGGCTTCTCCAACACATTGCATTTTTAGAAGATGTCTAACGGTCTCATTTCTTTTTGCCTTATTTTATTTCTTTCTTTCTGAGTAGCACCCCTTCTCCCTCCCCATATGACCTCTATTTGCCTAATATCTCTCAGCCTACCAAGGTACATGATGAGGACTCAAGACACAGCAGAAATGTGAGAAGGGGCCAAATTCAAGACTTTGTAATGATTTCATATGTAGAAGCAACAGGATTTGGAGACTGACTGAATGTAGAGATTAGAGAGGGAGACTGTTGTAATTACAGAAATTGAAGCAAAATAGAAATCTGCATTTCTAACAAGTTCTTCAGGTAGTATTATTTACACTTAGTTTTGAGAATCACTGGTCTGGGGCTTTCTTTTTATTTTACTTTATCTAGAGTGACTCAGCCATTCATTCTCAACACGTGGCAGAAGACAACTTTGCCTGCAGCAGTTACTGTGAGGCATTCCTGAAAAGGTCTCTTATAAGAAAATGTGGAAGGGGTCAGGGATGAGCAAACAATTATTTTGAGAAACCTCCTTGGTATCGAGATTGTGGGGAAGATTAAAGATGCCTGTCTGTGATGTTCTGTTAGAACTCAGGGAGTATAGCCATGGCATGAGGGTGAGAGTGGGCCAGTAAGCAGCTGTTTAATTTGGTAACCTTGACCAGGGGAGGAATGGTGCCTGCTAAAGACCAAGGAAGCTGCTGTCAGGAAGATCCCCTAAATGGGTCATGACAGGTTACATTTTCCAAAAGTGTTCAACAATATTTTTAGTCTCACATGCTTTTCTAGAATGTTACCACTCTTATTAAGAGAAAGAATGAATGTTAGTTCACTTTGAACCTGGGAAAGTGTTGGGGATACCTTGAATAATAGAAGATAATGTAAGTGACATTTTGTGATGGAACACAGTGGCCATGCTGTGAAGAAACCCAGGCCACACGGAGACTCCATGTGTAGGTGTTTTAGCTGAATAAGCCAACAGTCAACATCAACCTTCAGATATGTGAATTTCTAGCCCCAGTCACCCTCTGACTACAACCATGAGATACTCTGAGAGAGAACAGCCTTGCTGAATCTAGTCAACCATGAGATCCATAGGATAATAATAACAATGATGGTGATCATAATAAAAATGATGAAAAGAAATTATTATTGTTTTATGCCACCAAGTTTGGAGTGGTTTGTTACTCAGGAACAGATACCTGGAGGAGGGTTTAGACAAATGTCAACTTGTAGCCTCTCTGTTTCTTCCCTAAGTACAGTGACCATATAAGACCTTTCATGAGTAAATACAACCTTATTAGACGGTGAAAATGATTCCAAACTATTTTATGTGTCCTCAGTTGGGACTTGGTTATTTCATGCTTTACTGGTGTCAACAGCCTCAAATTTCAGGTATGAGATCCAACCCTAATCTTTGCTGAAGTGGAGGGGCATATTAGGGAAGCAGAACAAACAGGGATGCGTGCAAGGATCACTTATGAAGGGCAGAACTACAGCCTCAGAGGCTTACTCTGCTTTAAAGATGAGAAAGTGAGGCAGAAAGCCAGTTCTCTCCCATTTTATCACATTATCATTCTATGTCTTTCCTAACCCTCTACCCCCTGCCCCCCCTTTTTTTTGCAGTGAAAGCTTAAATATTTACATTATATAAAGAGTTTATAAAAATTGATAAGAAAGTCAGCTGGAATATCTAAATTGTAAATGGATATACACACATAGGAACACACAAACACACAAAACAAAACTAGAAAACAACAAAACAAAACAAAACAAAACCCTTCCAAAACCAAGCTAAACCAAACAACAGCAAAACAGAGCTCAAGAGCATATGATTCTCAGGGGAGAAGCTACAATTAATAAACGAAAAACTCAGGGAAATAAGAGTTGAGCCTCCATCCAAGAAGTGAAATCTAGCAACCACATAAATACCAAAAATAGCACTTAATTCAGCAAAAACACACCAAAAAATAAGATAGAAATAAAACTGTTGTTGCTGGAAGAACAAACTACTTTAGAAAATATTTTGGCATCAATAACAAGTACCAAAACCATATGAATCTCCTCTGTCCTGCTCTTTTGGGCATAGAACTCTAAGGTAACAGTCTGTTACAAGACAATTCTAATATTTAACAGTCCCTTAGACCTTAAACAAAATAGTGATAAACAGAAATAAGCAAAACACAACAATATGGCATATAAAGTTAACTAATTTCCATCTATTCATTGAAATACTATACAACTATTTAAATAATAATCTTTTTTTAATTAAAAAATGATTTTTTATTGTTTTTGACAGAGAGAGAGAGAGAGAGAGAGAGAGAGAGAGAGAGAGAGAGATACAGAGACAGAGACAGAGAGAAGGGGGAGGACCCAGAGCAGTCTCCATAGTAGCACATCATTGGTTTTTCCACATAGTTTCATTCCACAGGTGGGCACAGACTGCACAGGGCAGGAACTGAACTGGGCCAGGGTCCCACCCTGGTGAGAACTGAACTGGGGGCACTTCCCAGTTCAGCATATGGGTTCTCATGGGCCGGGGCTGGGATTCGATCCCCAGTCCCCCGGGCTGCAGAGTGAGCACTCAACCCACTGAGCCATCCCAGCTTCCCCTAAATGATAATCTTAACACTATGTAGTAACATGAGAATGCTCATTAAATGACTTAAACACTTGGCTATTGATGGGGACCAATGGAAAGCAAATGTCTTCCAAATACTCAGGTAATACAATTATCCTGGTGGTTTTCATCTAAAGCTTGCTTCTCTATATACAAAAGTAACCAGAAGTCAATCTAAATTGTCCACTTATATTTTTTCTGGCTGATACAGTTAACTTTCAAAGGACATTTGCTATTAATAGGTTTGTCTTCTAAACCTAGTTCTTTATTCTTTTTAATCTCTTTTAACTTTCCTTTATTTCACACTAACAAGATGACCTGTGGATACAACTGAAGTTGAGCCTGCATTTTGGATTTCTGGTTACTAAAAGTATCTCAAAGCTTCCAGACTGTTCTTAAAGAAGAAAGATGTCTGATAAGATTCACATTAAGCATGGGAGCGATGCAATTTAGGATTTTGTTTGCAAGTTAAAATAAAAATATGACATGTTTGTGAGTTCATTAGTAAGGGTCTAGTTTTTAGAGAAAAACATTCTCAAAAAGTGTTTTTAAACATTTATTTTTCTAAGATGAAATCTTTTTAAGAATTAGTATTTCTAAGTATATAGCAATAATGGGACTAGATTAGATATGAGTACAATGATATATATGACAGTTTTTCTCCATGAAGCTGGTAGTATTTTGTGGAATCTACAGTATTCTTAAAATGCTTTCAACTGTTGTAATTCCAGATCCTTTTGAGAATCTTACAACGGATATGGGTCAGTCTGGCAGAAAAATGTGCATCTGTGTATAATTTTGTATATAATTTATAGAGGGTGTATGGAACAATGAAATCTTCAGTGAATACCTGGGAGACCTCCATGGGCATCTTGGTTAAGAACATCTATTTTGAGACTGGGCCATTAAGAAGTTTAATCTTTAAATGACACTCAAGCTTAGCTTGTTTCCCTGCCACTAAATTCTAAATCTAGCTTTCTAAGTACCTACTATGAATGGGTTTCTTAAAATACAAAATTATTTTTTGGCCTCCTTATACAATCTGAGCTGAAAAATCTGAGCTGTACTGGGTCTCTTTTGTGGCCATTCTTCTTTCACTGTAGTATAGAGGGGCTCCCTGCATCCTGATCACCAACCGCCTGTTGAGTTGCTCCATCTGCTGGATGGATCCCGATCTCCGCATTCCGTCAGGGGTGGCTGCTGCTGTTGGTCGCTGCCAGGTGGTGGTGCGGTTCACATGGTCCACATAAAAAACTCGCCCATGGCTGTCAATGCGAGCTTCCCAGTCTAGTGTGTAATAAAAAGGAAAAAAGAAAAATCAAGGACAAACTACTGATCCATGTGACACAGATACCACCTCCAGGTCTTCTTCAGGTAGCATTCACTGTTAGTTACTTGCTGAGAGCCAAACCCTACTCACAGAGAGAATGTCTAATATTTATTTTATTTTTTCTTAAAAAAATTTTATCCTTTTTGGTGACTCAAGTGACAGCTGGAAGATTGAAAAAATCCTCCAGTGAGAGCTGACGTTGTGATGCTAGAGAATTTTTTCTTTGCTAAATCTGATAGAGAGTGACTAATCAGGGAAGGGACTAATGGCACTTATATTAAAAGCAGTTTTAACTACAGTTATAAAATACTATACATGCAACTTTTGATGATCTCTATCGAATACTTAGCAACTTTAATTGATTGCTATTTCTCTTAACAGGGAGAAGGAAATAATTTAATAATTCAGACCATACCTCTGATGCATTACAAATTCACAGTGTACATTCACCCTACCTGTGGCTGCCAAATAGCTCTTGGCCAAAAACAAACCAAAACAAACCAAATCACTATTAACAAACATTAAGCTTCTAAATACCTCTTTGTTGATAAGTAAACTTCCCAAACAGTAGAGGAAGCTCAAAATAAAGTTATTTTATGCAAACTTAAACAACAAACTAAAAGGTGGACTAATAGATATATATTACATAATACATATAGGGGCTGGCATGGGGTGGGGTGAGTGAAAAAGTCCTAAAAACTGGGAGGGCTGGAAAGAATGTACACACATTTGAGTTTATCTTGGAAGGGCAATGTCTGTTGTACAGAAATGGGCAAAGCTTTTAGAATTCACATGTAAAAATGTGGTGAAAATAACTTCATTATAGTTATGCTGCAAATGAATTATACTAAAGAAGAAAAAGCAAAAACGACCTAAATTAAGGAAAACCATTCAGCCTTTCAAGTGAGAAAAGCCATAGCTTTTGGGAGTAAATGAGATATTAATAATTCTATAAAAATATATCATTCATGTAATGACATAGCAACTCTCATTTTTAAAGAAAAATTCAATATATTTAATAGTATATTTATGGTTTTATAGGTATGTATCATATCTGTTTGTGAACATTATGGCTTATGTCTGACATTTACCTGAGGAATTGCCAAATAATGCTCCCCCCAAAAAAACCCAACAACAAACAAGCAAACACAGCAACAACAACAAAAACAAAGTAAGAGAAAACACCAAATTTAACTTAGAAGACAAATTGAAAGAAAAATGTAATCATATTGTATAAATATATTCTAGGAGGTTTTGATTAAAATTAAGTTCTGGACAATCCAGCCATCAATTGTTAGTTGTAAATGTTAATGAGTTCGTTGATGATATTGTACATATGTGTAACTATTAGGTAATTAATCATAATCCAAAAAATTTTAAATTTCAGTTATTTCCAAAAAAGTAGCAGCCAGACACTCTTTTTGAACCCAACAAGACTATTATCCAACAAAGAATGAGCATTAATATTTAAAGAGTGTTGTCCTATTAATTTCAATTGAACAAACTCTTCTTAGCACTTATTATGGACTAGAAACTATACCAGGTCCTGAGGACACATTGCTGAGTAACACATGTTTGTGCCTTTCAGGCACTCACAGTAAGGAAAGAATTGCTTCAAAGACAAATCCCCAGTTTCATAAATTCTCTAAGGAAAGAAAACTGGAAAATGGCACAGTAATAATAACAATTTTTCTCTGTAAGTTTTAATATATCTAAATTACTAATTAGAAAGGATGAGAGCCAGGTAGGCCCTTTTATCAATATATTAACTCTTTGGAATGCATTAGTGCTATTTATATACTCTTATAAATAGTCAGAAAATAATATCTAAGTAGAATTAGAGATTATAAGCATGTTTTCTGGGTTGCTTTGTTAAAAACTAACTTTTACACATTTCATAAAACGTATTTTATAAAGAAGACATTTTCAAATGGAACTTTAGGACTCAGCATGTCCTGATGGCCTTGGCACTGTGATGCCTAAACAGACTCCTTTCTGAAAATGATGCCTTTATGATGCTTGGCCAAGTTGAGTAATTCATTTAGGTCAATTCATTTGTGACTGAAGGACATACTGTACTACATTAGATATTTCCAATAGAGTCTGAGAATGGTCCAAAGACTAATGATGTATTATCTCTAGTTATTATACTAGCAAAGTAAAATTGTACATTTTTTCCCTTTAATAAGTTCAGTACCATGTTCGCAGTCTGTACCTTTCTCTTCAACTTTAGTCACACATCCAATAGCCTTCCTGACATCAGTACCTGGATGACATCTCAAATACAACATGATCAAAACCAAATTTCAGAGCTTTCTCACCCAAATGTGTTCTATTTGCAGTGTTTCCTTCCTTATCTCAGTTGAAGGCAAATCCATCCTTCTAGGTATAAATTCTTGAGGTCATTTTTGATGCCTATCTTTCTTTCACACATGCCATTTAACCTGTCAGTAAATCTACTTACAAAATATATATCCAGAATATGACCACTCCTCATAACTTCCATGGCTCCTCCATTGGCCCAAGTCACCATTATTTTTCACCTAGGTCAATGTAGTAACCTTATATTGGGTTTTATGCTTCTATCCTTCCTCCTCACAATTTAACACCAACACAGCAACCACAGAAAACCTTTTAAAACCTAAGTCAGACAACAATACTTCTTAGGTCAAAACCCTTAAATGTCCCCTTTTCTTCTAGAGTAAAAGACAAAGCACTTAAGTGGTCTATAAGGTCTTATGTGATTTGGGTCTTGAATCCTGATATCTCTCTGACTTCATCACCTACTCCAGACACACTGTCTCCTTATTGTTTTTCAGGTCCACTAAGGTGACTGCTCTCTTTGCTCAGAATGATCTTCCTTCCTAGTACTTATGTGGATGACTCTTTTACTTCCTCTAAGTCTATGAGTAGTATCAAACGTTGCCTTCTCAGTGAAGCTTACCCAACCACCCTATTTTAAATGGCAAACCAGGCACCACCACAAACTCCAGATGCCCTTACACTGCTTTGCTTTTGCTCTTCTTCTTTTTTTAACTGTTAAATTTATTGAGATGACATAGGCTGATAAAAACTACATAGGCTCCAAGTGTACAATTCTATATTACATTGTATATGGTCATTTGTGACAATATGGATGGACCTTGAAAACATATGCTTTTGTTTTTTGATAGCACTTATCACTATTTAACATGCTATATTATTTTCTCATTCTTTCTTTTTATTGTTTATTTTCTATCTCTGTCAGACTAAACTGTAAACTCCATGAGGGCAAGAATCTTTGTCTGTTTTGCTTACCTAAAATAGTACTTTACACAGAGTAAGCAATCAATGAATATTTTTTGAATTAATGAGTATCAATAATGAAATCATCCATGTACTATTTGAGATTAACAAAGTTCAGTTGTTAGGTGTCACTATCAATTTTTCTAATATTTTTTAGTGTTACATGGACAGAAGATCAAAACCTATCTGGAGAAATTTGTTTTCATTATTTAATGCAGTGTATATAGTGTAATTATTGAAATTAGAATTATATTCAAGTTTTTATAATATCAAAATGTATATGTATAATCACTTATTACTCTTGCAAGGATTGAATATCAATTCATTGATAAGTTATTTGTTGTGCGGAAAGTGTTCCTTTCCTGGAGAAAACATGTCATAGATATTTTTCAGATAAGTGCTAATTAGAAAGTATCTATAGTGGCACTAAAGTTTTATAATTAATTTATAAATTGTAAATGAATATCCACAAATCAATATATAAATAAATAAATAAATCAGGTATCAAAAGTTAATGGACATAATGTTTGGCTTTGCCCATCCCCCCAAATATACTGTTCTTTTAAATGTCTACAAATTAAAGGCACTGATTGTTTTCTCAATGATAAATTACTCAGCGAATGATAAAAAACTGAGTGGAGAAAAATGGTATAAATGCAGAATATATCACATTATCAAGAATAGATGGATTAAGGAATAAGCATTTCTCCTTTTGAAAAATGTCACCACTTAATAATACAAGCACAGGCAAAGGAATATAAAGAAACATTGATTCCTAGCATCCCGAAAAGATCTCGCAGTTGTAGAACTGATCAAATCTTAAAGATTATCTTTGCTTGTAAAACAAGCCTAAACCAAGCAGAGATGCTATAAAAATTGTAAAAATATGTGATGCTAAGTGGTGTGTAAATTCTTTCTTACAAATTTATTATAATGGAGTATCAAAAGGTTAAAGCTAGAATGATATCTAGAGACTACTTATTCTAAATCTAGCATTTAACAAATGAGTAAATTAAAGCTTTATTTCACAAATAAGAAAACTGAGTCTCTGAGAGAGTAAATGACTTTTTTAAGTTCAAATGGCTAGTTGGATAACTATTAAGTATATAGTACAGGTACCAGCAGAAAATGATACTGAATTTTATCCCTAAAGATGATATTTTGTTTAGAAACCCATAAAAACTACAGAAGAAATTTAAGGCAGTCACCTACTGATGGAGGTTATAGTAAGAAAAATATAAGTTCATAGGTCCTGATGGGTTGAAATGTTTTATTATATGTAAACGCTTGTGACTTAACATGTCCAATGGAGAACAGTAAGACTTCCACCTTGAACTGCAAACTTAAATATAAAATGGTAAAATTTCAGACTTACGGTAAGGGGTCATATACAGTTTGCAAGGATTAGTTTTCTTATAAAGAATGCTCTTTATTTCAGAAATTAAGGGACACTGAAAATACTAGTCTCTTTTCAAAATCACATGCTGAAACCATTAGTTGAAGCAAAGCAATAATTTTTATAGTAGATGCCATATTGATTCTTTATAATGGTGTAAGGTATGGAGTTGGGGAAGAGTTTGGATGTTTACATGCAACTTCATACTGACCTGCTTAGACTTGATAGGAAGAGGTAAGACATAGAGTTTAAAAACTAAAGCTTACTTGGTGGAAGAGGCTCATCGATTGTTGGGTAGTGATGATGTTCAGGCCTCAAGGAAGGAAGCTGGCTTACTGGCTGGGAATTATGGAGTGTAGGACATTCACCTACGAACAAGATAGTCAAGACATTCAGGTTCACTCATTGTTGTGGTAAAGCCATCCAAAAAAGCATGACTCTAAACCAAACTACTACAGAAAATACCCCAAAGAGTGGGCAATCTATTTTTGTGTTTGTTTGCTACATTCACAGTCATTCGTGAGAGTGACAAAAGAGGGAATTATTATTTAAAACCCCAAAGAAAATAGCCAAACACTTTATGACTATCATCTATTCATAGAACAATATGTAGGATCAGGGTCTGATTCTGTAACCACCCGAGTTTTCTTGATAGGAAGGTGGCATCAGATAGGGACACAAAAGAAAATTAGCAGAGCCTGACTTTAGCCCATGAAAGAAATAAGCCTGTTTGAGGGAGGTGTGGTGCTTCTAAGGTCCCAGAAAAGCTTGGTGGGCCTATGCAAAATGATTGCTCCTTGCTTGAATAGGTTTCACCAGAGGGCTGCCAAGAGGTGGTTTTTGGATGTTGCTTTGAAATAAAACTCTTAAACGGTGAGACTTTCCAAGATAATTTTGAGAAACTAGTGGGCCAAGAAAGTAAATTCCTGTAGTATGGAAGTGAGGGGTTGGGGCTGTAGGTCAGAGAACTGTGAGATTTTATGATTGCTCCAGATTATTTTGAGGAAGAGTCATACAAGCTAGGGTGCTTTGAAAAGAGAAAAGGACAAGAGACGAAAGAAGTAAAGTAAGAAGCAGATAGACTGAGACAGAAAAACTTGAAACACAGAAGTGAGATAGAAGGGAGAAGAAAAACGAACATAGAGAAATTTTGGAAATAAACACGTCCACAGAATGCATGCCTTGATTATTATAGATGTAGCTAATTTAATAACGAACTGAACAATGTTCTAAAATGGTGTTTCTATTTCACAATGTCCTCAGGTCCTGGTAACACTGTGTGTAGCGTGGCCACATGGATGGGAGGTCTATGACACCAGCAATTAGCAGAGGCAATTGCTCTTGGTTTTTTGAAAGCTAGAGGGGACCAAGCAAAAAGCCCCCATTCAGATTGGTGTCCCCCCTCTCCCCTTCCTCTCATAATCTTAATTCCAGCTTTCTTGCCATAGTCCCTATTGACCAGGGGACAAAGGTCAGGCCTTTTTCTTCTTCTGCCCTTCATGGCTGATGCAAATAGCAAGTGTTTCGTTATCCCTTGGGTCAAAAAGGAGAGAAACTATGAAAAACAGTGGTTAAGATTATTGTGTGATCTCAAATTTCAAATATTTACTAGAATGTCCATACATAAAAAGAATGATTATTTCTTCTTACTCTAGATCCACAGAACTGATAAAAATTAAAATAAATTAATTAGAAGCTTGGTAATTTTAATTTAGCAGTTTAATTCCCAGAGCTAACTGGAAAACAAAAACAGAGGTATTCAGGAATAAGGAGTCTTTTTCAGGGGTGGTGAACCTTTTGGCGATTGAGTGCCAAAGTTTATGAAATAAGAGTATACTCGCTCGACTCGCGTGCCAACCCATCGAGTGAGATAGAGGTATTGATTATTTTTATGTCTATAAGAACATAAACAATAATTTTTAAAATGGTATTCACAGCTCCGCCTGCCGAAATAATTGCTCCATGTGCCACTTTGGGCACGTGTGCCATAAGTTCGCCACCCCCGTTTTAAATGTTAAGTCTTGCATATTTCTTGTGCAAACTCTGGTATATTACTGAAATCCTTGGGGTTCTCTGCAACTATAAGGAAAATCAAGGAAGGTGCCCCTCATGTCAGTGCACAGCTCCTGTTTCAAATACAGGCTCTGTTTTTAGTGGCTATCTGTCCTTATATGTGTTTAGTGTAAGAAACTACAAAACAATGGTGCAGTTGTTATGTTACTAGCTGTTGTGTTTTTCATTTAATTTCTTGAAATAAAACAACAACAAACTTACCTCTCATAATTAATTTAACCAATCAGATTAATTACTCCTTCAAGCTAGTGGAAATATTGTCACTTGCCTGTGTTAACGGAGCTGACCAAACCTGCTTGGGAACCCCAAGTAAATGCAACTATGTGACTAAGGCAGGTCAGCTAACTTAAAGGATGGAATACACAGAAGCAAGAAATTTTGTTCTGCAGGAGGCTGCGGTTCCACACAATCACCCTTGTCTCCAACACAAAGCAAGTGTTCAGACCTGCTAGAGTTCCAGAGAAGAAAACATATTTCACTTAAAAAGTTAGCCTCATTGCTTACCTGCCCAAAAGAACCCTCACTCAAGGAGAGGCCAAGGGCTTCACATGTATCACTTCATTTAGTCCTTTCAATAACCCTTAGAGGTAGATTCTACATTTACACTCATTTTATATATAAGTATGGAGCAGTTACATAACTGGCTAACTTATCTTGGCTAGGAAGTAGTGGGGCTGAATATAATAAACTGAGGAAGTCTGATTCCAGGGCCTCATCACAGCATTATATTGCTCTTTTCATTTGATCTCTGGAAAGTTTTAAAAAATGATTTTTATATTGAGGTCAAAAAACAGTTTTAAAAACTATTTTATAGAGGGGAAAGAAGCAAAAGGTATTAAGAATACATCCTCCTTAAATTGCTGTAGACTCATGTACCTGGGCATATATACTGTCTGCATACCTTGGCTATGGCAGTGAAAGAATTCACATTCTTGGAAGTCAAAGCAAGGGGCAATAGTGATTCTAATGGGAGAAGAGGACCCACATGCACCTATCAGGTGGGTTGTGTTGAAGCCCTGCTTTCTTTGAGAGTGTGTCAGTGATGGACAGATCTACAATGCTGACACTGTTAGCTCAGTGTTAACTACTGAAGGAGGAAAGAGTGGCTGAAAAGAAGTCACTTGCCAATGTATGTGCAGCCTTCATGAGATCCCTCTTGGGAATCTTCTGTCCTTGCCCCTGGTGACTACTGTAAGTTTACAATTTGCATAATTCAGGAATGTAGAAATTCTTTGAAACTTGCCCTGTGAAAACTTTCACTATGCCCCTGAAACATTTTCTTGTTCTTTCTGTTAGGGACGTTTCCCCCTGCTGGACAAGAGCACGGCCAGTGTTTTTGCTTGTTTCTTTTGTAAAACATGTTTTTATATAAATGTATATGAAACTAATTATCAATTAACCATGTGTGAATTATTTTGAAGCATAGTGGTCAAAGTATACTCAAAAGGCTAAAATGGTTGCCAGACTATGAATTCAGCTTTATTTTGTATGGCTCTGAGTTAAAAATGGTTATTATAGTTTTAAATGTAAAATTGTTAGAAAAAAATAGCCTTTTGGTGAGAAAATTTCCTTGATTTTGTCTCTTGACTCACAAAGCCTAAAAATTTACTATTTAGACCTTTGCAGAAAAAATTTGCTGAAATCCCTTCCAGTTCCTAGTTGTGCTCTTTTATGTGTATATCACCAAATCTTCTTATACTGTAATTATTTTTAAATGTGTTGTAATTATTTAGTACTTTCCATACATTATCTGATGTTGATCTATCTCCTTGTTCCAAGCTCATATATATATAACAGTGGGCCCAGAACAAAGAAGAAATACAAAACATCCTTGTTAAAGAAAGAAATTTCCCATCACATTCTCACTTTCATGTGTTGCATTTCATATTGTACGAGGTCTGACAATTAATAAATTGTTACAGGAAATTATTTTTTGTGTGCACACTTTATATCCTGTAAAAATTTATAGGTGCCAGGCATATGTTTAGGTGTTGATAATTCAAACACAAAAAAGATACAATTCTGGCCCTCCATGAGGTTACAATCTAGAGACAATACCACCACATTTTGTTAAACAGCAGAACAGCAAAATAGTAACAATATCTGTATTTTTCTTTTTCAAAACAATTGAATTATTTTGTATTGTTATGACTTTTGAATTATTATTTCTGTGTCACTGTCACTTGACTGAAAAGTGATTCCTAATTCTGGATAAGAAAATACAGATTAATTTTATATATTATTCCAAGGACATGACTATCTTTGGTTAAAATACAGAATGCATTTAAAAACTAAAGTTGGCAACTTTTGGATTAGATCTTACTTAAAACAAAGCAAATCGTGCATTCATGTTATACTTCTTTTCCAATAGCCAAAGTAGCAAAAAAAAAAAAAAAAAAAAAAAAAAAAAAAAAAAAAAAAAAAAAAAAAAAAAAAAAAAAAAAAAAAAAAAAAAAAAAAAAAAAAAAAAAAAAAAAAAAAAAAAAAAAAAAAAAAAAAAAAAAAAAAAAAAAAAAAAAAAAAAAAAAATAGAAAGAAAGAGATAACAGAAAAAAGAAAAACAAAACATAAAAACAGTAACAAAAAACAAAACCAACAACAATGAAGCAGACAGAAATAATGACAAATAGGTATGCTATATCTATCCATATATATACAGGTTAGCTAGATTCTAAAACTGAGGTAAAATCAATGTTCTTCAACTTGTGATAAAATTTATTACTAATCTTTAATAAGTTTTGGAAAGTCAGCAGATATTTATACACATTTTCTACCCAATAATATTGATGATTATTTCTGTTTTTATCATTTGAAACTATTCTTGTTGCTCTGGTTGCTGTCAAACAGGAAAAGTAACATGTACGGTACACTAACCAGTTCTGGTGATCGGTCAAAACAGAGAAAAACACGTACAAGTGCTTGCTCACATGTGTATACTAGTTGTAATTCTTGGTGTTTATCTGAGAGGTGGTGGGGTCTCAGGTATTTATAGTCACTAACACACACACACACACACACACACACACACACACAGAACAGGCATACACATTGCAGGAGCAACCCCAGTTGTGACTGATCCTCTCTTGTTTTTAAACCATATTGGTGAGACCTGTGTCCCTCTGGTGCTCCTATTCTCACTCTGATCAGGTGTGAGGTCTAACCTTCTCTCTGATTGCTGGGCCCTGCCACGCGGGACTCCAGACAGTCCACCGCTGTTGCCATGTCCCCAGTGGGAGGAGTTGGCTGGTTTTGCCATGGCCCAGTGCCATTCACAAGCTCTGGGTCCAGCTCGGGACTCTGTACGGAGTCTGGCACCGACTCGAACGCACTATTCTCCTCTTCCTCCTCATCTTGCGAGGAGAAGACAGTGCTCTCGGAGATCTTGGCACTGTCCACAGAGGAGAAGCGGGTGTGGCAGGCGAACCTGCTGCCATTGTAGCAGGAGGGGCTGTAGCAGGAGGTGCTATAGCAGGAGCTGCTATAGCAAGACGTGCTGTAGCACGATGAGCTATAGCAGGAGGGACTGCAACAGGACGTGTCACAACCCTCACAGCTGTGGTCCCCGCCCTGCCTGGGGCTGGAGTCGCTTTCACTCTCCGTGCTGGGATGCATGTTGCCATCCGGTACTGGACTGTTAGCCATGTCGGAGTGGACTGGGAGCGCCAGGCCTGGAGTAGCCCCCTTGGGGTCGTCTCCACATTCTTCCTGGGCAGGTGGCTCAGCAGCTACTGTGTCCCCGTCGCTGAGACCATACTTCTCCGAGGTGTCCTTGAGGGTTGACTCTTCTTCAACACCATCGTTATCCACAGCGCTATTGCCCTGGGCTGAGGGCATGCTGTGCAGTAGAGTGTGGATGCGGATGTAATGTGTCCGTGGGGTCTCTGGGTCACCGCAGGCTGACGCAATCACTGTCTCCAGCTCGGACACAGGCAAAGAACATGGCCTGCTCTTTCTCTTCACCGAGGCCCGCAGCTGCAGCCTGTCCTCCTGCTGCCCCAGGGCCGACACAGCTTCCTCTTCCTCTTCTCCCTGTCCTTTGTCCTCCTCCTGCCCATTAGCCCAGTTCTCTGTAGATCTTTCCTGTTGCACAGGATCCTTACTGCTGCCTCGGACTTCGCTGCTCTCCAGCAGCTCTAGTGGGGGTGCCATTCCTCCCAGGTCCAGCTCCTCAGCCAGCTCTTCCGCATTCAGGGTGGGCTCGGTGTCCTCTAGTCCCAGGCCCAGAAGCTCGCCATCCTGGTAAGGGACTGTGCCATTGTCTCCTGCCTCAGAGGTACCAGCTGCTTCCTTTACCGGCTTGGCAAGCTCCAGGCTCTCATTCCCTTCAGCGTCCATGGTGCTGCCCTCCTTTGGCTGCTCTGGCTTCAAGCTACCAGAGGGCTCTGGTGTATCTTGCAGTGTCTCTTCATGGCTGTTTGCCGCCAGGTTGTTCATGGGGCTCTCCTGAACTTCCGCTGACTCAGCTTCAGTACTCAGGGAAATCTCTTCATCATCTGCAGGAAAGAGGAAAATGTCATTCCTCCCACAAGAGAGCACTTTGCTGGACATGGACATATAAGCCATCCTAAGAGATTTTTTATGTTAGAATATGGGATGTAGGGGTTGATGAGGCTTCTCATTGGTTAGAATTCAGCTGCAAAACTCTTTGAAAATGTGTTCTCCTTTTAGAACAACCAATTTTAAAATTTATATGGAACCAAAAAAGACACCAAAGCAATAGCCAAAAGAAACTTTAGAAAGAACAAAGTGGGAGGTATCACACTCCCTGATTTTAAATTATACTACAAAACTACGAAAATCAAAACTATGGTAATAGCACAAAAACAGACATATGGATCCGTGGAATAGAACAGAGAGTCCAGAAATAAATCTTTGCTTATATGGTCAATTAATCTATGACAAAAGAGGCAAAAATATACAATGGGGTAAAGACAGTCTCTTCAATAAGTGATAATGAAAAAACTGGACAGAGAGACATACACAAAAATGAAATTGGACCACTTCCTTATGCCACATATGAAAATAAATTCAAAATGGAATAAAGACTTAAATATAAAACCTGAAATCATAAAATTCCTAGAAGAAAACCTCGGCAGTAAACTCTTTGATATTGGTCTTAGCAATGTGTTTTTGGATATGACTTCTTGGACGAGGACAATAAAAGCAAAAATAAAAAAATGTGGCTACATCAAACTAAAAGCTTTTGAACAGTGAAGGAAACCTTCAACAAAACAAAAGGACAATCTACTGAACAGGAGAAAATATTTACAAATAATGTATGTGGTAAGGGATTAATATCCAAAAAATATAAGAAACTTATATAACTTAACATCAAAACAAACAAAAAACAAACAATCCAATTTAAAAATGGGCAGAAGACCTGAATAGACATACAGACGACTGACATATGAAAACATGCTCAACGTTACTAATCATCATGGAAATGCAAATCATACCTATCTCATACCTATCAGAATTTCACACCTGTCAATGGCTATCATATATATAAAAAAAAAATAACAAGCACTGGAGAGAATGTGCAGAAGAGGGAACTCTCGTGTACTATTGATGGGATTGTAAATTGGTATAACTACTGTGAAAAACAGTGTGGAGATTTCTCAAAAATTAAAAATAGAACTTCCATATGACCCAGCAATACCACTTCTGGGTATTTATCTGAAGAAAACAAAAGTATTAATTAAAAATATATATATACCCTTATGTTGATTGATGTATTATTGATAATAACCAAGGTATGAAAGCAATTTAAGTGTCATTAGTAGACTAATTGATAAGAAAAATGTGGTATATATATACAATAGCATATTACTCAGCAATAAGAAAGAATAAAATCTTTCTGTTTATAACAACATAGATGGGCCTAGAGTATATTATGCTAAATAAAATAAGTCAAATGGAGAAAGACAGAATCATATAATTTCATATTTGGAATATAACAAAATAAAACAATAAATAAACAAGACAAAACAAAAATACACCCATAGGAGTAAAGAACAAGCTGTTAGTTGCCAAAAGGGAGGTAGGAAGACAGATTAAAAAAAAAAATCCCATTTTCTTTATTGTGACCATGTAATTTATTGTCCAAATAGGGACACTATTGAGAATAAAAAGGAGCATAATAATGAAGCAAGGACAACCGGCAAAACCAAGACTTTCCTGCAAAAATTTGAAAAAAAAATTAGTTCTTTTGTTACTGACAATTTGCAGTCATATGTTTGAATTCTGTTTCAAAAAAATTCATTTTTTTTTGGTTAAAATACCCAAAGCTTGGTGTTACCTCACTCTGGGTATGTAGTAGGTGCTTAACAACTTAACAATATTTGCTACACAGAAAACTTCAGAGATGGAAGAGTAGTGTTTACAGTTCTTTGCTAATCTCAGGCAAGGCTAATTATACTTTCTCAGTGTATTCTCCCAGAATGGCAGAATGGCTAAGTCAGGTTTTTAGGTGACTGAAGGGTAGAAAAGGGCTAGTAGATGAAAGCAAACCGGCATTTAGTAGCTCAGACTGAAAGGCTTCTGACATTTGGAAATTACTGTAGTGGAAGAATAAACCAGGTTTCCACACCATGCAACCATTCAAGGAGTAGCAACCATGGTTGACTTCTGCCTTCCTCCAATTGCTTGTTTTATTGGATCCTGCCATATGTAAACTTCCTATTTCAAACACACTAGTGCAATTCACTCATTGAAGAAAAGCTACCTATCTAGTGAGTCATAAGGCTATCCTTACTGATACACTGGAGGAAGAGTAAGTCTTATTCTCAGAATACAGGAAATGTTGAATTTGAAAGGGAAGAACAGTCAGGTGTTTATTATAATTTGCATTGTATATTGGGCATTAATGAGTAGCCAGTGATGAACTCCAGACTCTGAGTTATCAAAAGCTTCATTAGCTTTAAAATATATTTTTTTTATTTATTTATTTTTGAGAGAGAGAGAGAGAGACAGAGAGAGAGAGAGAGAGAGAGAGCGAGAGAGAGACAGAGAGAGAACTGAACTGGGGGAGCTCCCAGTTCAGCACATGGTTCCGCACGGGCTGGGGCCGGGATTCAATCCTCAGTCCCCAGGGCTGCAAAGTGAGCGCTTAACCCACTGAGCCATCCCAGCTTCCCCTTCATTAGCTTTAATAACAACTCACAAATGTGGCTGAGGAGGACTAAAGAATTCTCAGTGTGATCTACACATAGTATGGAAGTTGGAAAGGAGCAAAAGTGGAATTATGAGGCCTCTCATCATTCTTATTTGAAAATATGTTTTGCCTTGAAAAACTGAATACTGGATGATTCTGAAGTTTTTATGTTCATAGTTTTTATTTTTCTCTGTGTTGTTATAAAAATACATTATATAATCATAGTTCTTCATCAACATGACATGTATCACATTCATTCATGTTCACATTCCTTCATTCATTCACTCACATATGCAATGATTAAATATCTATTGAGCACTGCTTATGTGGGTGCTGGAACTAGAATATTAACTTAGACGTGGTTCCATACACACAGTGGCCTCATTGTCAATTCCTACTCTTGTCTAACTCTATACCTTTTGGTCACCAGAATGAAGAGGAGCCTCCCTACCGGGGGCATACCAACCTGGCATCCAGATCAGATCACTGGCTTCTAGGCCTCAAATGGAGATGATAAAGAATCACAAAGCCTAGGACATGTCTAGAGAGAATCATGGTCATGTATTTTAGAGAAAGGAACAACACTATGACATTAGGCTAGGCTAACACATGAAGTTTATCATCAAAATACCTGGGTGGATGGAGGAAGTGATCTCAAATCGGAATTGCAGCTGTCCACTCACGTGATCTGTTGGAAGCCTGCGGCCAAGTGTGTAGCTGACCACCCTGTCCCTAGAAGGAAATAAGCACCATCACAGATCTGGTCAATACCTCTTCTAAAGACCATGTCAGCAGATGAGGCCCAGGGTGGCCCTGCTATTAATATTAGTAGGTGATGATCTGCTTTGGTACCTGTGAGATGGTCTTAAGGTAAAGGTACATCTGATCAATAGCAATGACAAAATTCAAGAAAATCCTTATCAAATATCCTATAAGGAGTCAGCAAACTATAGCCCATTTGCTAAATCTGGTACATCACCTTTTTTTAAAATATATATATATATATTTATTTATTTATTTATTTATTTATTTATTTATTTTTGACAGAGAGAGAGAGAGAGAGATACAGAGACAGAGAGAGAACTGAACTGGGGGAGCTCCCAGCTTAGCACATGGTTCCGCACGGGCCGGGCCGGATTCAATCCCTGGTGCCCGGCGCTGCAAAGTGAGCGCTTAACCCACCAAGCCACCCCGGCTTCCCCACATCACCTATTTTTGTATGGTCATGAGCTTTTCACATTTTTAAGTGGTTGAGAAAAAAAAAAAAGTAATATTTTGTAACACATGGAAATTATATGAAATTTAAATTTCAGTTTCCAGCAATGGAAGTTTTATTGGAACACAGCTATGCTTATAAGTTTACTTGTCTGGGGGCTGCTTTCATGCTATAATGGCAGAGTTGAGTAGTTGTGATTGAGACCTTATGACCTACAAAGCTTAAAATATTTACTAATGGGCCCTTTACAGAAAGGTTTCCAATCCATGTTCTAAAGAAGAAGAAAAAAGAAAAGACATGATATCCTTTGCTTCCTTTTCCTGTACATGTTGATATTTTCCAAATATACCCCTAATAAAAGAGAGTGCCAGCAACAGCTACATGTCTTATAGTATATATACAGAATGCCTAAGAAAGGATGCAGTTGTGGTTACTGAAGATCATGTGCAGTGCTTTAGAAAGGGACCCATTACAGGATGGAGTAAAGGAAGAATTGTATGCTGGGTTCACTGGCCTGTTTCCAATTATACCAACTCCAGGGTTCCACATAGACACCCCTAAAAATCTACTCTGGATTCTGGCATCATCTCCTTTGCCCACTCAAGGCAATTTCTTAATTACTAAGGAAAAACTATCCAGGGGAATCAACCTGAAATTTTGCTTTTACAGTTTCATTAATAATGCAGCTTTAGCAGAATATACTGCCCTCTATCATGGCCCAAATAAGAAGAGTAACTACCTTGGAATATTCAAGAATTAACAAAGGCAATGTACCCAGTAATAACAAGGACAAGGTTCAAAACCAACTGTTACTCAGATGATTGTGTATTCATTTAATTTATTCATTTGTGACATTCAAATAAAAAGATAAATCACTGGCTGGTAGTGTTCATGTTTCTTTCTAAAAAAAATTAGTGTTATGAAACAAACATGTATCCCAATGGTCCACTGACTTAGTGTTTTTCTTTGGTAAGCCTTGGTTTAGTGTTTGGACTTCCTAGGAAGTCCATTAAATAAAAGCATCACATAGGGAAAATAAAACAAAAAGCCTTGGTTAATATTTCTTTTTTTCTTTCTTTTGTTTTAATTGTTAAATTTATTGGGTAACATTGGTTGATAACAATTACATTGTTTCCAGGTGTACAATTCTACATTACATTATCCATACATTGCATTACGTGCTCACCATTCAGAATCAGCTCACTTCCACCAGCTCTCCCACCCACCTCCCCCCTTATCTTCAGTAATCACGAAACTATTGACTGTGTCCGTGAGTTTTTGTTTTTTTTGTTCCTTTCGGTTTTACGGTATTCCACTAATGAGTGAGGTCATGTTTCTTGATTCTTTCAATCTGAATTATTTTGCTTAATAGGATGTTTTCAAGGTCTGTCCATGTTGTCATAAATTGCTGTATTTCATCTTTTCTTATTGCTGAGTAGTAGTATTTCATTGTGTAAATGTATCACAACTTCTTTATCCTGTCATCTATCAAAGGACACTTCAGTTGTTTTCACAACTTGGCCACTGTGAACTGTGCTGCAATGAACATTGAGGTACATATATATTTGTGAATTAAGGTTTTCAGGTTTTTTTTGTTAAATACCCAGGAGAGGGATTGCTGGGTCTTATGGGAATTCCGTTCCCAGTTTTTTGAGGAATCTCCATACTGCCTTTCATAGTGGTTGTACCAATTTACATTCCACCAGTGTATAAGGGTTCCTTTTTCTCCACAGCCTCTCCAGCACTTGTTGTACCTTGTCTTGTTGATTATAGCCATTCTAACAGGTGTGAGGTGGTATCTCATTGTGGTTTTAATTTGCATCTCCCTACTTGCAAGTGATGTTGAGCATTTTTTAATGTATCTGTTGGCTGTTTGTTATGTCTTCATGGGAGAAGTGTCTTTTTAGGCCTTCTCCCTATTTTTTAATTGGATCGTTTGTTCTCTTGTTGTTGAGTTGTATGAATTCCTTATATATTTTAGATGTTAGCCCCTTATCAGAGGCATTATTTGCAAATATTTTCTCCCATTCTGTTGGTTTTCTTTTTACTTTGTTGATGGTGTCCTTTGCAGTGCAGCAGCTTTTTAGTTTGATATAGTCCCATTCATTTATTTTTGCTTTTATTTCACTTGCCTTTGGGGTCAAGTTCATAAAGTGCGCTCTGAGCCCAAGGTCTATAAGTTTAGTAATGATGCTTTCTTCTATGCACTTTATTGTTTCAGGTCTTATAAGAAGGTCTTCAATCCACTTTGAGTTAATTTTGGTATATGGTAAGAGTTCACAGTCCGGATTCATTCTTTCTCATGTGGTTTTCCAATTTTCTCAGCACCATTTACTAAAGAGGCTTTCTTTTCTCCATTGAATATATTTTGCTCCTTTGTCAAAAATTACCTGTCCATATATTTGTGGGTTTATTTCTGGGTTTTTTATTCTGTTCCATTGGTCTGTATATCTGTTTCTCTGCCAATACCAAGCTGTTTTGATTATTGATGCTTTGTAGTATAGACTGAAGTCAGGGAGCATAATGCCTTTGGCCTTATTCTTTTTTTGGAGGATTGTTTCGGTGATTTGGGTGTTTTGTGGTTCCATATGTATCTGATATATATTTTTAAATCTATTTCTTGAAAGAATGTCTGTGGGATTTTGATGGGAATTGCATTAAATGGTATATTGCTTTGGGTAATATGGCCATTTTAACTATGTTGATTATTCCAATCCATGAACATGGAATATCTTTCCATTTCTTTGTATCTTCTTCAATTTATTTTAATAGCGTCTTATAGTATTTTGTGTATAAGTCCTTCGTGTTCTTTGTTAAGTTTATTCCTAAGTATTTTATTCTTTTTGTTTTGGTTGCAAATGGTATCATTTTTCTCATTTCCTCTTCTGAAGTTTTGTTGTTTGTATATAAAAATGCTGTGAATTTCCGTACACTGATTTTGTATCTGGCAACTTTCCTATATTCATTTGTTATTTGTAATAGTTTTCTTGTGGAGTCTTTAGGGTTTTCTATATACAGGATCATGTCATCTGCAAAAAATGACAGTTTAGCTTCTTCATTCCCAACTTGGATGCCTTTTATTTTTATTTTTCCTGCCTAATGGCTCTGGCTAGAACTTCCAGCACTATGTTGAATAGCAGTGGTGACAGGGACATCCCTGTCTCATTCTTGATTTTAAGAGAAAACATTTCAGTTTTTCCCCATTCAGAATGACATTCACTGAGCGTTTGTCATATATAGCCTTTATTATGTACAGGTAATTTTCTTCTATACACATTTTATTAAGTGATTTGATCATAAATGGATGTTGTACCTTTTTGAGAACTTTTTCTGCATCAATTGATATAATCATATGGTTATTATCTTTTATTTTGTTTATGTGTTGTATCACATTGATCAATTTGCATATGTTGAACCATCCTGGTGCCCCTGGGATGAATCCCACTGGATGGTGATGTATAAGCTTCTTGATGCATTGTTGTATTCTATTTGTTAGCATTTTGTTTAGGATCTTTGCATTTGTGTTCCTCAGAGATACTGGTCTATAGTTTTCTTCTTTTGTGATGTCCTTGTCAGGCTTTGGTATTAGGGTAATTTTGACCTCACAAAATGAGTTGGGGAAGTATTGCCTCTTCTTCAGTTTTTTTTGAAAAGTTTGAGGAGGATCGGTGTTAGTTCTTCGAATGCCTGGTAAAATCTGTTAGTGAGACCATCTGTTCCTGGACTCTTGCTTTTGGGGAGGTTTTGGATGATTGTTTCAATTTTCTTACTGTTGATTGGTCTGTTTATGATACCCAGTTCTTTTTGTTTAAGTCTAGGTAGACTATATGTTTCCAAAACATTGTTCATTTCTTCTAGGTTGCAAAATTTGGTGGCATATAGGCCTTCATAGTATTCTTGTATGATTCTTTGTATTTCTGTGCTATCCATTATAATTTCCCCTCTTCCATTTCTAATTCTTATTATTTGTGTGTTTTCCCTTTATCCCTTGGTGAGCATAGCCAGGGATTTGTCAATTTTATAACTTTTTCAAAGAACCAGCTGTTTGTTGCATTTTTTTTTTCTATTTTTTTCTAATCTCTATTTCATTTAGTTGTGCTTTAAGTTTTATTATTCCCTTCTTTCTGCTGTCTTTGGGTGTTTTTTGTTCTTCTTTTTCTAGTTCTTGTAGATATGATATTAGTTGTTTACTTGTGAATATTCTTGTTTCTTGAGATAGGCCTGTGGTGATATAAATTTCCCTCTTATTACTGCTTTTGGTGCATCCCAGTAATTTTGGTATTTTGTGTTTACATTGTCATTTGTTTCTATGTATTTTTTAATCTCTTCTATTTCTTCTTTGATCAAGTCATTTTTTAAAATAATATGTTGTTTATTCTCCATGTATATGTGGTTTTTCCTGGCTTCTTTTTGTAGTTGATCTCCAATTTCAAAGCATTGTGATCAGAGAATACACTTGGTACAATTTCAATTTTCTTGAATTTGCTGAGGCTAGCTTTGTGTCCCAGCATGTGGTCTATCCTTGCGAACGTTTCATGTGAACCAGAAAAGAATGTATAGTCATGTGTTGTGGGATGAAGTATCCTGTAAATGTCAACTATGTCCAATTGCTGTCATATATCATTTCAAGCTGGTATTTCCTTTTTTATTTTCTGTTTGCATGATATGTCCATAGCTGTCAATGGGGTATTTAATTCTCCTAGTATAATTGTGTTTTGTCAGTTTCTCCTTTTAGATCTGTTAGTAGTTTTGTTTTTTGTTTTTTTTGTAAATTTTGTTGCTTCTTTGTTGGGGGCATATATATTAATAAGTATAATATCTTCTTGTGGTACTCTCCCCTTTGTCATTATCAAATGTCCATCTTTGTCCCTTATTATCTTTTTGATCCTAAAGTTGCTTTGTCAGATATAAATATGACTACACCTGCTTTTCTCAGGGTACAATTTGCTTAGAGTATATTTTTCCGCCTTTTCACTTTGAGTCTGTGTTTGTCCTTGTGGCTGAGGTCTGTCTCTTGTAGACAGCATGAGGTTGGTTTTGTTTTTTAATCCATTTTGCTACTTTGTGTATTTTTATTAGGGAGTTCAGCCCATTTATATTTAGGGTGATGCTTGATAAATGAGGATTTCCTAAAGCCATTTTATCTTTTGTTTTCTGGTAGGTCTTTTATTTTTTAATCTCTTCTTTGCTTTTTTATTTCCATTGGTTATTTTAGTTTGATGGTGTTTATGATTGTTTTCTCTGTATTCTCTTCTTTTATTGTTATGTGTCCCAGTTCTAAGTTCTTTTTCAGTGGTTACCATGAACTTTATATAAAAGAAAGTTTCATATATCCAGTGGTTCTTTTTCTTAAGGATGTTTCTTACCTCCATTCTCTGATATTTTAAACCTTTACTTCCTTCCTTTTTATATTTTTGTTGTTCCAATTTATTTTTATTTATTTTACCTTTAAAAATATTAATGTTTATTGTTTTTTGACAGAGAGACAGACAGAGAGAGACATAGAGAAGGGGAAAGGCCTGGAGCAGTCTCCATAGTTGACAGCATTAGTTTTCCATATAATTTCACTTCACAGGTGGGCACGTGGCTGTGCAGGGCAGGAACTGGGCCGGGAGCCTCCTGCATAGGCCCCAGCAAGAACTGAACTGGGGGCACACCCCAGTTCAGCATATGGGTCCATATGGCCGGGCCCAGTATTCAATCCTCGGGCTACAGGGCTGCAAAGCAAGTGCTTAACCCACTGAGCCATCCCAGCTTCCCCTTATTTTACTTTTTGTTTCAGGTCGAATTGTCTCCTTCAGTATTTCCTAAAATGCTGGCTTTGTGCTAGAGAATTCTCCAGTTTCCCTCTGTCTAAAAAGATATTTATTCCTCCTTCATATCTAAAGGACAACTTTGCTGGGTAGATCATTATTGGCTGGTAATTTCTCTCCTTTAATATTTTGAATACTCGATTCCACTCCCTTCTGGGTTGTAGAGTTTCTGTTGAGAAATCTGATGATAGTCTGATGGGCTTTCCTTTATAGGTTATGGTGTTCCTTTTTCTGGCTGACTTGAGGATTCTCTCTTTGTCTTTGACCTTTCAGATCTTCAGTATAATGTAAATTAGAGAGGATGTGCCTGGATTCCAGTAGCTAGGAGTCCTGTTCCCTTATTGAATTTGAGGTTTCAATATCTGCCATAGATTTGGGATGTTCTTACCTACTATTAGTCATAGCAAATTCTGTGTGCCTGTCTAATCCTCTGCTCCCTCCAGAATACCAATTATTCTTATGTTATTCTTTCTAATGGAGTCAGATAGTTGTTGAAGATATCTTTTTCTTTTTATTTTTTTAGCTCTTAGGTCTCTTTCTTCTTTCTGTGACATTTCCAAATTTCTGTTTTTGATTTCACTAATTCTTTCCTCTATCTGGTCAGCTCTGCTTTCTATGCCAGCAATTTTAGTTTTCATTTCTTTTAGAGTGTTATTCATCTCCAAAATTTCTATTTGCTTTTTTTTGATAGATTCACCTTCATTTCTGAGACAACTTAGCTCTGCCAGTTTTCAGAGTTGCAGTCTTGAATTCCCTATCATTTAGTTCATATGTTTCCATATCTTCACTTTTCTGGAGATTTTTCATTTTCTTTCTGAGCACCTTTGTTCACAATGTTGTTCATAGCTGTTGAAACATTACTTTTCATGGACATGAGTGCTTTTCTCCTGGTAGATGTGAAGAAATCTTTCTTTTTAATTTCTAGCTGGTATTGCTGCAATGTCTTATAATATTTTCTCTTGTTTATTTGGTTTTCTCACATTGGGAGACTTCCTAGAAGATGGGATTTTCTTTGACCCAGTCACTCTGGTTTCTGTATGCCTCCTCTTTGGGAAGATATGGTTGGCAATGGTATTCTTCACCTCCGAGATCCCACTGCAATCAGAAGTTGCTACTCCTATGCTTTAATTTTCCTAGATCCCTCTGCTGGCTTTAGCGGGAAAAGTGGGAACGGGGTTTGTTGGTAAAGGTGTAGGTCTGTTTGCATCACAGGGTAATAGTGGCTTCTTTCTGCTGGCTTCAATGTGAAGAGTGAGAGTGGGGTATGTTGGGAAATACAGAGTCCTGTTTGTATCACATGTTAATGGCAACTTCCCCAATGCAGCTCATGGAAGGGTGGGGCAAGCCTCAGAAGAGAACAAGTCCATGCAATGCTCTGGTTGGGGTCCCACCTCATTGAGGGTCACACTGCATTTCAGCCATCATCTCACTCCCACTGCCAGTACTCCAGCCACTGGAAAGCCCACCTCCTTCTCTGGTTGCTGGCCTACTGTTCCATGGGCCCCCAGTTCCAGTTCCCTGACCCATGTGCTGGCAGCCAGGTCCTCACTCGGGTCACTGGCAGTGATCTCTGGCTACTGTAGGTGCCTCACTCTGGTCTCATGCACCGTGCTATGGCCGCCACTGCTACACCACAGCTGCTACCCTCCTGCACCCCCACTGGGGCTTCTTACTAGAGCCAGCCATGCCTTCTTCTGCAGTCCATCCTGAGTTCTGGCTGCCTGTGCCTTTACCTTTGTCTGTTCTAGGCTTCCAACCCACCCAGAGTCATTCTGCTCCTGGACTTGTGCTCCCACCTCAGTCAATCTGTCCTCTGCTGGTCTCTTGTCAGCCTCTGGGTCGGTCATCAGGTAGGTCTCTGGGTCACACTCTGCAGTCTGTCTCTGCACTGCTCCCTTTCTGTCTCTCTCACTCACCTCCATTTCTCTGGCTTTAGGTATTTTCTTGCAATGAGTGGGTCCCTCAGCCAAGGTTATGTGTTGCTTAGGGATTCTCTGGTTGGATCTCAGTTGTTTAAATTGTTCTTCTTTCCAGGAGAAGTTTGAAGAGCTCCTCTCACACCGCCATCTAGATGATGTCTTGGACTTGGCTTTTATTATGAATTACATCTACTATGACCATAGGGAAGGCACTCAGAATCCAAAACTTATTTGAAACTATGGGAGGCTTAAAGATAATTAGATATTGAAACAAAATATTATACTTTGCATTTGCTTTCTAGGCTTTTCTTTCCTTTGTTTTTTCTTTATATATATACATAAATAATATATATATAATTTTTGGAGCCCGTGTCATATAAAAAATGCTACAGTTCCTACAAAGCATATAGCCCTTGCCTTTAAGTAGTTTATATCTAGCTGAGGACATAAGGCAAGACCACTAAATAATGTTTCAAGGCAGCGAGTGCTTATTTGCAACATGAAATGGAGGTGGTAGGGGTTAGAGGACTTGAGGGGAGGCAGCCTCTCAACTGAAGGCAAAGAAATTGAGGGAGCATCGGCAATGAGAGTGCATGTGTGCCTGCAGTGGAGGGAAGAGAAGCAAATGTCTGAGGGCAGGCAGACAGCGAATGCAGATGGCACAAAGGTTTTCAAAGCAATGAATGGAGGGGGATGAATGTGGGGATTGTATTTGCTGAAGACAGAGGGAAGTTGTAGTGCAAGGTATACTTGCTTTTGTTATGGGTATGCCTTGAGGTTCTGCCATGGTCGAGGCTCAAGTGGCCACAGCCTCTGTAACCATCACTCCAATGCTCTTCTATATTGAGGTATCCCCAGAATGAACAACACTGAAAAGTTGCATCCAGGGGCTGTGGAAAGCAGCAGGTCTGAAGGAAAAGCTGCTCCCCCCACACCCTAGAAGACAGTCTGTTATTCTATCAGAGGCGGTGAGTGGAAAATGCCTCTAAGGTTTGCTGTTGTTTCCTCTTTTGTTTAAGCTCACTTATACTCTATATGTGCTTGGGTGGCAAGAATACTGTGAGAAAACCATAGCTTACCTTGTTCTGGTAGGGGAGACCCTTTACCACCTCAGCTGCCTGCTTTCACTACCAGGAGATATGCCTCTTTCCACAGTAGGAAGTAGGAGGCTGAGAGGGCAGGACAATTAGGTGAAGAAATGAGGCAGCAGCTTTGGCTTATGAAATGTACTCAACATGGAAGAGCAGTTGCATTCTTTATGTGGCTGTAGTAAGTACGGGGAGGGAAATCCAGTTCAATAGACACTAATTGAATCTCTAATATACACTAGATAGCAGTGTGCTCAGTATTGGGATATAAAAGAATCCTACCTCGACCCTTTTATGTTCTCTAGTGCATCCTGTAGCAGAGATATTAACAGCTGAGAGAGCAGACAGTAAGGCAGAGGAGAGAGACAAAAAGTGTGGCCAATGAGAAGCTTGAAAATTGGTCCCAGGAACCTTTCAAGGAGTCTGTTGCAGGGAGGGCACTTGGGCATTGAAGAAGGGCAGGTCTGGGTTTAAACTCTGACTGCATCTTTGCCACTCACAAGTCTACCTAAATCACAAGTAAGAATTATTTTTCCCACTTAAGCATATGGTTCATCATATGGAGGAATGGTGATATTACCTCAAATCCAGCACACACAGAAGACTAAATGAAATAACAATGATCACAAAGAATACCAAGCCTTTCGAGTTTCTACTACTATGTGCCACGGGCTAAATGTTCTTGATGTACATGCTTTGTTTGTTCCTTTGTTTAAACCTTACAGCCATGAATGGAAAGTGCAAGCACTATAACACATGGGTACAGCTCATAATGTCAGCACCCCTTGGCTTGAGAGTTAAAAGCATGTCTTTGTGCACACAGCTACACCCATGCTATTATGTTCTAATTAAACGTCCTTATGAAAACCATTAATGAGTTTAAAGTCCTCTGAAAATTCAAAGTGCTTTAAATTAAGACGCTTGGAAATTCTGCATAATTTTTTCATTCCTTTGATATCATTCTAAGGGTCACATTATATTAAAGCAAATGTTTATGGCCAGAGAGTTATACCTAGTGTTTTTGAATATAGTTGCTATTAACTAAGGAAATACATTATACTTAAGGATTTTATCTGCTCAGAGTTCAATTTAATGGGAACCTAAATGGACATCAATGTAAAGATATAAAACATAGAATTCAGTTGTACATATTCTTACGTACTACTGAATTATGCGAGCAACATAACTGCAGTCATTTCATGAGAATTCAAGCTTTTAAAATTTCATATACATTTTCTAGCATTTTCTATATATACTATTTTTTCCTAAGGTACTCTAGTAACCCAGTATTTTTCATCTTGTTATAGAACTGTCACAAATGATTAAATTCTACACACAAGACAATCATACAAATGAAATAATATTCTACATAGTAAAACATTTTAATTTCTACCTGTACAAAAATGATCCTACATTAAGGGATTCTTTAATATTATGTCTTTGATTTCTTTCTTACTCTCTTGAATCAGTAACCAGTAATACATAAATAATAGGAAAGGGAAGTATTTATTTAGTTAAATTTTGTGGCTTGTGGAACATAAATAATGACTGAAGCTAAGGAAATTCAACCGTCATTTTAGTTTGAGTCTCTTTGCGACTATATTGTTGAAGCTTGCACACCTGCTGGCTGAAGCCTAGTGATACTGAGGTCTTAATCACATGTTTACCCTATGGCGTGTCTTTCCAGGAGTCTCTGAACTGGCATCGAAAGCTTTCCCAGGAAGCGCTTGATGATAGGGCGGCTCTTGGCAAACTTGTCCTTCACCTCAATTTCCAGCACGTCAGTGGGCAATGACACAAAGCTGAATTGCTGCAATGAAATAATATGTCACATGAATTAACTGAGAGGTGTAAGGGCTAACCACTTTCCATTCCATCTACCTTGGATAAAGCCATTGCAAAACATCCCAGTGGGAATACATACATACATAGATATTATATATATATATATACACACACACACACACACACACACATGTATGCATGTATATAAGCATGCAAATACACATATACATACATACTTATGCATTTACATATGTATGTATATATAATATATATTACATATATATAATATATTATATATATATATATATATATATATATATATATATATAATTTATTTATTTATTTATTTATATTCTGCAATCCCTCTTTACTCCTTAAATGAATACTGGCAATAATGAGGTGTGTCCTCTCTGCTTAAAAGTAAGATTATTGTCTGAGACTCACATGATAAAATCAACTCATCTTAAAAAGAAAGAATGTCACCCAGGCCTCATCATACTTCACTAAAGGTATTAACATACTTAAAGTAAGAAAAAGTACAAAGTTATCTCTAATTAAGGAAATGAACTTTACATAAACAACCCAGTATCTTTTTTCCATGACTAGACGGGCAGAGATTTAAAAAAAGATTGATAATACCCCATTTTCTTTTTTTGTCTCTCTTTCTCCCCCCCTTTCCTTTTTCTTTCTTTCTTTCTTTCTTTCTTTCTTTCTTTCTTTCTTTCTTTCTTTCTTTCTTTCTTCTCTCTCTCTCTCTTTTTCATTCTTTCATTATTAAATTTATTGGGGTGACATTGGTTAGTAAAAATTACATAGATTCCAGGTGTCCATGTTCTTGAGAATGGGGAAAGACAAGAAATTCTACACTGTAATGATGGGGATGTAAATTGATTCAACTTTTGGGAAGGGAATAGGTAACATTTATTGGCATTTAACTGCAAATGCCCTTCAAAGCAGAATTCTACTTCTAGGAACTTTCCCTCTGGATTAACTTGCACAAGCATGCAAAATATATATTTAATGGAATGTTCACTGGAGCATTACTAACAACTGCAAAAGATGGAAAGATCAAACTTGTCTATCAATTGGAAATCATCTGAATAAACAATAGTAAATCTTTGAAACACAGGACTCTGCTATCATTAAGAAGAAACAGATAAATATGCACTGACATTAAGATACTTGACAAACTAAGTAAAAAAGCAAGGAGCTCATGGTGACACACATAAATGATGTATTGCAGTATTGTATGCCTGGAACCTATGTAATTTTGTTGACCAATGTCACCCCATTGAGTTTCTTCAAAAAAAAAAAAGCAAGGAACAGAAGAATATGAGGAATGAGATTCCATTTGTACTTTGACTGCAGAAAAAATACAGGGAAGGGTATAATCCAAAATAAACTATAGGAAATGGACTGGTAGGGAAGGGGGGAGAACAGATCCTTTTCATTTGATTCTAAACTTATTTTTCAAACAGCATACTGCATGGCTTTTAAAATAATGACAACAACAACTGAAGAAAACTCTGACCATCAGAAGTTGTTTTGGTTAACAGTAAAAGTGTAGAAAAGGAGAGGGAAGGTAAATGTTGGCATTGCCCAGCTCAGGTTATCTGGGAAGAGGGAGTCTTAATTAACACTGAATGTTATAGCACCTCAATCAAGGATTGTGAAACACTTGAACTATATAGTTATTTTCTTTTATTCTGATTAATTTCTAATAACAATTTTTTAATTAGTTGATTTCTACTTACAGAGATTAAATATGTTTGGCATGCTAATATCAACATCTCCTCTGTGCCAGATAGGATGGCTAGGGCATGTTGTAGTAATAACCAAATTCCAAATCTGTGACTTAACACTGGTAGAGTTCTGTTTCTTGCTCACACTGTCATTGTGGGTTGTCACTGGGCTTTGCTTATTAATCACCCAGGGAGCCAGGCATCCCTAGAAGGGGCAGCACTGCAGAAGTTGCATCCAGGGGCTGTGGAAAGCAGCAGGCCTGAAGGAAGAGCTGCTCCCTCCACACCCCAGAAGGCAGTCTGTTATTCCATCAGAGGCGGTGAGTGGGAAGCAGCTCTAAGGTTTGCTGTTGTTGCCTCTTAGACAGTGTTTAAGCTCAATTATACTGTACTCTGTATGTGCTTGAGTTGCAAGATAGACACACTCTCAAACATTGCCAGCTGCAGCAATAGAAACAAAGAGAAAACAGCAGTCTTCCTCTTATAAATAACTTCTCTTTTAAGCCAAACCTCTCATCAGAATTACACATGCCCTAGCCAAGCATAGACAGCAGGAAGTGAGATCCTACAGAGTGTCTGGAAGATAGAAAGCAGAAATATTTGGCAAATCACCCCAATGACTTCCACACCCTCCATGTGATATTTTAAATTTTTATTATAAATCAGTTTTGTTGAACTTTTATACAGTTCCTAAGAACCAATCATTCCTGGTACTGACAAAACTGAAATTATAGACATGCTAAGCTTGAGGATCAAATCCTCTAAGAAGACTTGTCTGAGTGAGGATCCAGATCCCCTAACTATCTCAGGTCCTCAAAATTTCTATATCTTAGGTTCAGTAATTTCACTGTAAAGTGTATTATAATGGATCCCCTAAAGTCAATACACAACAGGTTAGATACAGCATAGTATAGGCATATGATGTAATAGTTTATAATTTTCTAAATTATAATAGTACATTATGATAATACATTTATGATGGCCATCCAGAAAAAAATTCCGGCCATTGTCAATATAATGACAATGATAACTTGACTAGATACTTTCTGGACAGTCCTCATATTGTATATTAATAAAATTAAGTGCAATATGTAAATTATAATATAATCATAACACATTAAGTAATAAGATAAAAATGCTTCTTTTACAATGATAGGTGACAAGAGCAGGAAGCAAATAATTTATGATTATAATAATACTTGTATGAATGATGTGAGTAGAAAAAAGACTAGAATTATAAGTACTTTTTTTTCTTTTTTCACCCTGCTCTGCATCCAACTTTCCCTCTTCCTTTTTCCCAGTTCCAACCTCTTAAGACTTAATAGCAGGAGAGAAGGGTCAGCCTCATTTCAATGATCTAAAGTAGGGAAGAACTCACAATTTTTGTTGGTTTTCTTGATCTTTTATTATATATTTAATATTTTTATTCATTATATAAAGTTTCACATGATTAAAGTCAGTTTACATTTTCTTATCAAAAATATCCTAAACTGACACAGAAACTACACATTTCAGATTTTTAGCCTAGTTCTTTTTCCAATAAATTTATTTTTAAGCTAGGCAACTCATTAAGTGTCATATTAAATATGGTCTATTTTTTTTCTAAGACTATCTATGAAAACTTGTAAAGCATTAACATTAAGAATGTATCTGCCATAAGAAAGTCAATATTGCCATTTTGACAACATGGATGGATCTTGAGAATATCATGCTAAATGAAATAAGTCAGATGAAAAAAAGTATTGAGAATTATATGATGGGATATAAAACTGAAAGCAACAAATGAACAAGACAAACTAACAAAAACTCATAGACACAGACAACAATTTAGTGGTTACCAGAGGGGAAAGGAGAATGGGGGAGGCAGAAAAGAGTAAAGGGGGACAAATATATGGTGACAGAAGATTTCATTTTGGGTGATGAGCACACAATGAAGTATACAGATGATGTATTATAGAATTGTACACTTAAAAACTATATAATTTTATTACCCACTGCAATTAATTTGATAAAAAATTAAAGAAATACTATTTCAAGTTCAAAAAAATGTATCTGACATATTTGCCACATTTTTATATTACATACATCAAAATAAAGGTAACATGCAAATATCCACTGTGCTGTATGTCAAAGCCTCTAATTACTAAAGAAATATTTTTGGTAGCACTTACAAAAATTGACATCTAAAGCATATAATTCTGGTATAAATTGACATATTGCAATAAAGCAGCATGTAGGTTAGCTAACTTTCACCTGCATAATAAAAATTTCCCCCTATTAGTAAACACTTATTTTTATTTTAAACCTACCCTCCCACCTCATCTCCTCTTTGGAAACTGATTTCTATGGTGTTTTTCTATTTCTAGGTGTTTTTATGTTTTGTTTTGTTTATTTACTTGTTTTGTTTGTTTAATCACATATAAGTAAAATCATATGGTATTTGTCTTTTTCTGTCTGACTTATTGCAATTAGCACGATACTCTCTAGGTCCATCCGTGTTGTTGCAAACGGCAAGATTTCATTCTTTTTTTCTTTTTTTTAATTGTTAAGTTTATTGGAATGATACTAGTTGGTAACAATTACATAGTGTCCAGGTGCACAATTCTACTACACTGTCTATGCATTGCATTATGTGCTCCCACCCAGAATCAGCTCTCTTTCCACCACATATATTTGATGCCCCCTCCTTACTCCCCCTCGCCCCCTCCACCTGCTCTCCCACCCACCTTCACCTTTACCCTAAGGTAACCGCTAAACTATTGACTGTGTCCATTAATTTTTGTTTCTTTGTTACTTTCAGTTTTATATTCCATCTATAAATGAGGTCATATGTTTCTTGTTTTTTTTTCAGTCTGACTTATTTTGCTTAAAAAGATGACTTCAAGGTCCATCCATGTTGTCTAAAATGGCTGTATTTCATCTTTTCTTATTATTGAGTAGTATTACATTGTATAAATAAATGTACCACTACTTCTTTATCCAGTCATCTATCAAAGGACACTTTGGTTGTTTCCATGACTTGTTCACTGTGAACAGTGCTGCGATGAACATTGGGGTACATCTATCTTTGTGGATTAAGGTTTTCAGGTTTTTTGGGTAAGATACCCAGAAGAGGGGTTGCTGGGTCATATGGCAATTCCATTTCTAGTTTTTTTGAGGAATCTCCATACTGCCTTCCACAGTGGTTGTATCAATTTACATTCCCACCAGCAGTGTATGAGAGTTCCTTTTTCTTCACAGCCTTTCCAGCACTTGTTATCCCTTGTCTTGTTGATTATAGCCATTCTAACAGGTGTGAGGTGGTAGCTCACTGTGGTTTTAATTTGCATTTCCCTAATTGCTAGTGATGTTGAGCCTTTTTTTCATGTATCTGTTGGCTTTTTGTATGTCTTCAGGAGAGAAGTGCCTGTTTAGGTCATCTGTCCATTTTTTTAGTTGGATCGTTTGTTTTTTGGTTGTTGAGCTGTATGAGTTAATATATTTTAGATATTAGCCAGAGGCTAATTAATCAGAGGCATTGATTGCAAATATTTTCTTCCATTCGGTTGGTTTCTTTTTTACTTTGTTGATAGTGTCCTTTGCTTTGTAGAAGCTTTTTAGTTTGATATAGTCCCATTCATTTATTTTTGCTTTTACTTCCCTTGACTTTGGGGTCAAGTTCATGAAGTGCTCTCTAAATCCAGGGTCTATAAGTTTAGTAACAGGTTTTCTTTCATGCAGTTTATTGTTTTGGGTCTTATGTAGAGATCTTTAATCCACTTTGCGTTAATTTTGGTATATGGTGACAGTTCACAGTCCAGATTCATTGGTTAGCCAATTTTCCCAGAACCATTTACTGAAGAGGCTTTCTTTTCTGCATTGTATATTTTTTGCTCCTTTGTTAAAAAATATCTGTGCATATATTTGTGGGTTTATTTTTGATTCTGTTCCATTGCTCTGTATGTCTATTTTTCTGCCAATACCAAACCATTTTGACTATTGATATTTTGAAGTATAGATTAAAGTTGGGGAGCAAGAGTCCTCCAGTCTTATTCTTCTTTGGTAGAATTGCTTTGACAATTTTGGGTCTTTTGTGGTACTATATAAATCTGATGATTCTTAAATCTATTTCTCAAAAGAATGTGAGATTTGGGTGGGAATTGCATTAAATCTGTATATTGCTTTGGAAATATGGCCATTTTAACTATGTTAATTCTTCTATTCATGAATACAAAATACCTTTCCATTTCTTTGTATCTTCTTCAATTTCTTTTAATAGTGCCATATAGTTTTCTGTGTATAAGTCCTTCACATTCTTTGTTAAATTTATTCCTAAGTATTTTATTCTATTTTTTTTTTACTGCAAAAGGTATTGTTTTTTAATTTCTTTTTCTGATGTTTTGTTGTTTGTATATATAAATGATATGGATTTTTGCAAGTTGATTTTGTATCCTGCAAAATTACAGTATTTATTTATTAATTCTAATAGCTTTCTGATGAAATTGCTAGGGTTTTTCTATATAAAGGATCTTGTTATCTGCAAAAAGTGAGTTTAACTTCTTCATCCCAAATTTGGATGCCTTTCATTTCTTTCTCCTGCCTGATGGCTCCGGCTAGAACTTCCAGCACTATGTTGAGTAGCAGTGGTGACTGGGGACATCCCTGTTTTTTCATGATTTTAGAAGAAAAGGTTTCTCTTTTTCCCCATTCAGATGACATTCACTGAGGGTTTGTCATATATGGCCTTTATTATGTTCAGGTACTTTCCTTCTATACCCATGTTATTAAGTGATTTGATTATGAATAGATGTTGTATCTTGTCGAATGCTTTTTCTGCATCAATTGATATAATCATATGATTTCTATCTTTTATTTTGTTCATGTGGTGTATCACATTGATCAATTTGTGTATGTTGAACCATCTTTGTGCCCCTTGGAATGAATCCCAACTGACAGTGATGTATAATCTTTTTAATGCATTGTTGCATTCTATTTGCTAGCATTTTGTTTAGGATCTTTGCATTTGTGTTCATCAGAGATATTGGTCTATAGTTTTTTTTTTTGTGGGGGGCTGTCTTTACTAGGTTTTGGTATTAGGGTAATATTGTCCTCACAGAATGAGTTGGGAACTATTACCTCATCTATTTTTTGGAAAAGTTTGAGAAAGATAGGTGTTAGTTCCTCTTTGAAAGTCTGATAAAACTCATTATTGAGACCATCTGGTCCTGGACTCTTGATTTTGAGGAGCTTTTGGATAATTGATTCAATTTCCTTCCTGTTGATTGTTCTATTTAGATTATCCAGTTCTTCTTGATTCAGTCTATGTAGATTATATGTTTCTAAACACTTTTCCATTACTTCTAGGTTGCAAAATTTGGTGGCATATAGGCCTTCACAGTATTCTTGTATGATCCTTTGTATTTCTGTGGTATCAGGTGTCATTTCTCCTTTTTCATTTCTAATTTGTGTGTTTTCTCTTTTTCTCTTGGTGAGCCTAGCCAGGGGTTTGTCAACTTCATTAATTTTTTCAAGAATTAGCTTTTTGTTACATTAATTTTTTCTATTGTTTTCCTATTCTCTATTTCATTTAGTTCTGCTTTGATTTTAATTATTTTATTTTTTCTGCTGACTTTGGGAATATTTTGTTCTTTTTTCTCTTGTTCTTTTTTAAAATAGATTTATTTTGTTGTTTTTTGACATAGAGAAAGAGATAGACAGAGCCAGATAGAAGTGGGAGGACCCAGAGTAGTCTCCAAATTGACAGCATTAGTTTTCCATATAGTTTCACTCCACAGGTGGGCACAGGGTTGTGCAGGGCAGGAACTGGGCCAGGAGCCTCCTGCATAGACACCAGCAAGAACTAAACTGAGGGCACATCCCAGTTTAGCATATGGGTTCGCATGGGCCAGAGCTGGGATTCAATCCTTAGGCTCCGGGGCTGCAAAGCGAATGCTTAACACACTGAGCCATCCTGGCTTCCCCATTTTTTCCCTAGTTCTTTAAGATTGATATTAGGTTTTATAATTGTGATTTTCCTTGTTTCTTGAGATAAGCCTGTAATGATATAAATTTCCCTCTTATTACTGCTTTTACTGCATCCCAATAATCTTGGTATGTTGTGTTTTCATTGTCATTTGTTTCTATGTATTTTTTAATCTCTTCTTTTATTTCTTCTTTGATCCAGTCATTTTTAAATAACATGTTGTTTAGTCTCCATGCATATGTGGTTTTTTCTTCTTTCTTTTTGTAGTTAATCTCCAATTTCAAAGCATTGTGACCAGAGAATACACTTGGTATGATTTCAATCTTATTAGATTTGCTTAGGCTAGCTTTGTGTCCCAGCATGTGGTCTATCCTTGAGAATGTTCCATGTGCACCAGAAAGAAATGTATGGTCATGAGACCTAAGATGAAGTATCCTATAAATGTCATCTATGTCCAATTGCTGTCATGTATAATTTCAAGCTGATATTTTCTTATTTTCTCTTTGTATGATCTGGCCATGGCTGTCAAGGTAGTGTTTAAGTCCTCTACTATAATTTTGTTTTTGTCAGTTTCTCCTTTTAGATCTGTTAGTAGCTGGTCTGTAAATTTTGGTGTTTCTTGGTTGGGGGCATATACATTAATAAGTGTCATGTCTTCTTGTTGTAATGTCCCCTTTGTCATTAATAAATGTCCATCTTTGTGTCCTATTATCTTTTTGATTCTGAAGTCTGTTCCATCAGATATAAATAAGGCTACACCTATTTTTCTCTGGATGCCATTTGTTTGAAGTATTTTTTTCCCACCCTTTCACTTTGATTCTCTATTTGTTCCTGTGGCTGAGGTATGTCTCTTGTAGGCAGCATAAGGTTGGCTTTGTTCTTTAATCTAGTTTGTTACTCTGTGTCTCTTTATTGGTGAGTTCAGTCTATTTATGTTTAGTATGATGATTGATGTATGAGGATTTCCTATAGCGATTTTATCTTTTGTTTTCTGGTAACTTTTTTCAATTGCTTCTTTTCTTTCTTATTCCCATTGGTTATTTTAGTTAGATGATATTTATGATTCTTTTCTTTGTTATTTTTTCCCTCTGTGTCTTTATTTATTTATTTATTTTTTGGTTATGCGTCCCATTTCTAAGTTCATTTTGAGTGGTTAATATGAACATTATGTAAAAGAAAGTTTCGCATATACAGTGGTTCCTTTTCCTAAGGAGATATATATATATAATCTCCATTCTCTTTGGAAATGTAAACCTTTACTTCCTCCCCTTTTATGTTTTTGTTGTTCCAGTTTATCTCTATATATTTTTTCTTTTTGTTTTAGGTCCAATCACTTTCATTCTTTATTTTTTTTTTTAATAGAGTATTTTATTTTATTTTTATGTATTTATTTATTTATTTATTTTTAATAGTTTTTTTTTTAATATCTTTTTATATTTATAGAGAGTAATTG
>PVKE010002111.1:45835-87732 GCA_004027555.1 Craseonycteris thonglongyai
TCTTCAGTGCATATTTATTTCTATTTTACTTTTGACAGATAGAGAGAGAGACAGAGACAGAGACAGCTAGAGAACCGAACTGTGGGAACTCCCCAGTTCAGCATGTGGGTCCTGCCTGGGCCGGAGCCGGGATTTGATCCTCGGTCCTCGTGGCCTCAAAGCGAGCGCTCAACCCGCTGAGCCGTCCCGGCTTTCCCCTTTAATTGTTTTTGACAGTGAGAGAGAGAGAGGGAGGGGGAGAGAGAGAGAGAGAGAGAGAGAGAGAGAGACAGAAACAGAGAGAGAACTGAACTGGGGGGGCTCCCCAGTTCAGCTTATGGGTCTGCACGGGCCGGGCCGGGGCTGGGATTTGATCCTGGGTCCCCAGCGCTGCAAAGCGAGAGCTCAACCCACTGAGCCATCCCAGCTTCCTCCTCATTATTTCTTGAAATGCTGGCCTTGTGCTGGAGAATGCCTTTAGTTTCTGTAAGCCTGAGATATCTTTATTCCTCCATATCTAAAGAATAACTTTGCTGGGTAGATCATTCTTGGCTGGTAATTTCTCTCCTTTAATATTTTGAGTATTAGATTCTACTCCCACCTGACTTGGAGAGTTTCTGTTGAGAAATCTGATGATAGTCTGATGAGCTTTCCTTTATAGGTTATGGTGTTCTTTTTCCTGGTTGCCTTGAGGATTCTTTCTTTGTTTTTGACCCTTTTTTGTTGTTAAATTTATTGGGGTGACATTGATTGTTATCAATTACATTATTTCCAGGTGTACAATTCTACATTACATTGTCTATATATCGCATTATATCCTTATCATCCTGTTTTTGACCTTAGACATCTTCAGTATAATGTGCCTTGGAGAGGGTCTGCCTGGATTCAAGTAGCTAGGTGTCCTGTTTGATACTTGAGCTTGAGGTTCTAGTTCTTGCTATAGATTTGGGAAATTTTCATCTACTATTTGAGCAAATTCTCTGTGTCCCTCTGGTTTCTCTGCTCCCTCTGGACTACCTATTATATATATGTTATTTTTTCTAATGGAGTCGGCTAGTTCTTGTAGAAATCTTTTATTTCTTTTAGCTCTTAGGTCTTTCTCTTCTTTCCTCTGTAACATTTCCAAATTTCTATCTTTGATTTTACTAATTCTTTCCTCCATCTTGTCAGTTATGCTTCCTATGCTAGCTATTTAATTTTTATTCCTTTTATTGTGTTTTTTATCCCCAGAATTTCCATTTGCTTCTTTTTTATAGATTCAATTTCCTTTCTGAGATCACTTAGCTCCCTCTGTGTAGTCTGCTTATTTTCTTTGGTCTCTTTGAGTGTTTTCAGAATTGCAGTCTTGAATTTTGTGTGATTTAGCTTATATGTTTCCATATCTTCAAGTTTCTTTTCTGGATATTTTTCATTTTCTTACTGAGCACCTTTGTTTAGTAGGGCCCTCATTGCTGTTGGATTCTTTCTTTTTCCTGGGCATGAGGAGTTTCCCCCCAGTAAATGTGAAGAAATCTTTTGTTTTTTTAGACATTTATTTTATTGTTTTTGACAGAGAGAGATAGGGACAGAGAAAGACAGAGAGAGAAAAGGGAGAGCCCAGACACGGTCTTCATAGTTGTACATCATTTGTTTTTGACATAGTTTCATTCCTCATTGGTGGACATGAAGATGCTTAGTTGAAATGTGAGCTGGAGGCAGAACTGGGATCTCCTGCTTGGAAGCTCTCCCAGGCAGGAACTTAAGTGCCCCACTCCACCCTCTAAAATGGGAAGCACACTATAATTCAACATAGGTGTCTGTACAGGCTGGGGCCAGGAACAAGACTCAGACCTTGGGGCTACAAAGCAAATGCTCTACCCACTGAATCATCCCTGCATCTCCAAGAAATATTTATTTTATTTCCTAGCTGGTATTGCTGTAGTGTCTTATAATATTTTCTTTTATTTGTTTGTTTTTCTCACAGTAGGCGACTTTCTACAAGGTGGGCTTCTCTTTGAATCAGTTGCTTTGATCTCTATATGCTGTTTCTTTGGGAAGATATGGTGGGTGATGATATTCTATGCCTCTAAGATCCCATTGCAGTTAGAAGCTGCCACACCTGTACTTCAGTTTTCCTAGATCCCTCTGCAGGCTTCAGTGGGAAGGGTGAGGTGGGGTTTGTTGGGAAAGTCACAGATCTGTTTTTGCCACAGGGTAGTGGTGTCTTCTCTCTGCTGTCTTCAGCAGAAGGAGTGGGGCAGGGTTTGTTAAAAGAGGCACAGGTGTGTTTGTGTCACAGGGTAATGGCGGCTTCTCTCTGTTGGCTTTGGCAGGGTTTGTTAGAAGAGGCACAGGTGTGTTTGTGTCATAGGGTAATGGCAGCTTTTCTCTGTTGGCTTTAGAGGGAAAGGATAGGGTGGTGTTTGTTGGGAAAGGTGCAGGTTTTTTAGTGTGTCACAGGGTAATGGTGGTTTCCTGGCATCAGCTCACTGAATACAGGCTTTGGGTGGAGCTGGCAGGGCAAGCTTTGGGAGAGACCAAGGGGAAGCAGTCAGGTTCTGTGTCCAAGGCCACATAGTTCTCTGGCTGGGTCCTCACCTCACTGAGGCCCACTCTTTGCATCAGCTGCCAGCACACTCTTGGTGCTGGCACTCCAGCCACCAGAATGCTTGCTTCCTGCTCCAGTCACTGGTATTATGCTCTGTGTGCCCCAACACCAGTTGCCTGACCCACGCGTTGGCAGCCGGACCATCACTCTGGTCATCCACACCAATCTCTGGCTGCTGCTGGTGCCCTGCTCTGCCCTCCTACACCGCGCTATGCCAAAGTTGTTTCCCTTATACTCCTGCTGTAGCATCTCACTATAGCCAGCTGCATCCACTTTTGCCATTCACCCCAAGTTCTGGCCACCTGTGCCTCCTCTTTTGTTCATTCTAGGCCTCCAACCTGCCCAGGGTTATTCTGTATCTTGGCCTGTGCTCCCATGCTTCCACCTCTGTCTCTCCTCTGCTGGTCTCTGGGTCAGTCTCTGGGTCGGTCACTGGGTAGGTAGGTCTCCGGGGAGGTAGCTCTCCACAACTTTTTTCTGCACTGCTGCCTTTCTTTCTTTCTCACTTGCCTCCCTTTCTCTGGCTTTAGGTATTTTTTTTTGCAATGAGTGGATCTCTCAACTGAGGCTGTGTTTTGCTTATGGATTCTCTGGTGGGGTTTTAGTTGTTTAAATTGTTGTTCTCTGCAGGAGAGGTTTCAAGAGCTCCTCTCACACTGCCATCTTGATCTTAATTTTATTCTTTTAAATTCTGAATAATATTCCATTGTGTGTGTGTGTGTGTATCACAATTTCTTTATCCATTCATATATTGATAGACATTTAGGTTACTTCCTTATCTTGGCTATTACTAATAATGTTGCAATGAACATAGGAATGCATATATTTTTTGAATTAGTGTTTTTGTTCTCTTCTGATAAATACTAAGAAGTAGAATTGCTGCTCTATTTTTCATTTTGTGAAGAATCTTCATACTGTTTTTCATAGTGGTTACACTAATTTGCAATCCCACCAACAGTGTAGGAGGGTTCCATTTTCTCCACATCCTCAGCTCTTCAGTTATTGATGGTAGCCATTCTGACCGACGTGAGGTGCTATCTCATTGTGGTTTTGATTTTCATTTCCCTGATGATTAGTGATGGTGTGCATCTTTTTATGTGTTTGCTGGCCATGGATATGTCCTTTTTGGAGAAATGTCTAGTCAGGTCCTCTGCCCATTTTTAAAATTGGATTGTTTGTTTTCTTGGTGTTGTATTATATGAGTTCCTTATATATTTTGGATATTAACCTCTTTTTGGATGCCTAGTTGGCAAATATCGTCTTCCATTCAGTTGTTTGTCTTTTACTTTTATTATTATTATTTTTTTCACTGTGCAAAAACCTGTTGGTTTGACTTAGTCCATTTATTTATTTTTTTACTTTTGTTACCCTTGAATGAAAAGACATATTCAGAAATATGTTGCTAATAGCAATGTCAAAAACTACAAGTTTTAATAGTAGTTGTTTAACCAAGTAAGATTATGTTTTGTTTTGTTTTCCATTTCTTTTTCTGATGAGCATGTACTATTTTTATAATGAAAAAGTCAGTCACCTTTGTTAAACCAAGGGTATTTCTGGCTACAACAGGCTGCATAGACACTGAAGTAAGCTTATCAAAACATACCCTGAAACTCAGTGGCAACTCCTGTTGTTCTTCCCTTCCTCCACATATAAGATGACCAGATTTTAACATTGGTAAAGCGGGGCACCATTGACCGAAGGTGAGGGGGTTCTTGATTAAAAATTTGGTCTATCTCCCGCCGTTCCCTAGCTTGTTATGCATTCTTTCCAAAAATCAGGAGTTTTTTAAAATGCCGCGGGACGCGGGACAAATTGTTAAAAATTGGGACTGTCCCGCCAAAAGCGGGACGTCTGGTCACCTTATCCACATACACACTCCTCCATCCCAGGCATCAATATCAGCTCACCAGGCCCTTATCCTCATGCCACAGTTATTGGAGTTCATGTAAACCCTAGCTGGGTCAGGTTCTTTAAAAACAAGTGAGCAGTTCTGAAAATGTAAACGTTTGTCTGTTCATGTGCAAGCTACCTATTCCCACAAGTCTAAAGCCAGGGTGACGATTGTCACCTGGCTACCTCTGCTCACCTAGCTTTTACTTCAAATCTTTGAACAACCTTTAGAATGAGGTGCACTTGGCTATTATTCTTAGTTTTGCACATCCAAGTTCTTGACTCTGTCATTTACAAGTTTTCCAAACCTCAGCATTTTCTTTTTTTAAAGATTTATTTCTTGACAGAGTCAGAGAGAGACAGAGACAGAGACAGAGACAGAGAGACAGAGAGAAGGGGGAGGGCCCAGAACAGTCTCCATAGTTGTACTTCATCAGTCTTCAACATTGTTTCTTTCCACACAGGTGGGCGGGGGCCGCGAACGGCAGGAACTGGGCTGAAAGCCTCCTGCATGGGAGGCTTGGCCCTTCGAGCCAGGGTCCAAACTGGGGGCCGAGAACTAAACTGGGGGCCTCCCGCATGGGAAGCACACCTCTGTTCAGCATATGGGTCCACACAGGCCGAGGCCGGGATTTGATCCTTGGTCCAGGGGCTTCAAAGTGAGGGCTTAACCCGCTGAGCCATCCCGGCTTCCCCAAACCTCAGCATTTTCAAAGGTAGAATGGGAGATAAGGCCAGTGCCATATTAGATTAAATTTCATTCTTCTCTCTCCATTTCTATTCTATCCAGACCCTGTCTACCCTATCCATCTCTTTTTGACTCTCTAATTATTGGACTTCTTCTCATTTACTATCTCATTTAGCTGGCCCTTACTGACTAATAATTCTACACAGCTGTTTGTAGTAATCCATAAGGCCTGGTTCAAATACCTAGTGCAGAGACAAAAGTTACAGTTTTCCTAGTACAAATGGTCACTCTCACTTTCTGTTTAGAGAATTGGCCTGGTTGTTGGTCTAGTTGAAATCTGTAAATCATAGCTGCAAAATTAGAAAAAAAACATTACTCCAAGTCTTCTGATGTTTTAGGAGTTTTATTATTATTATTATTATTTTTTATCTCTATGCATTCTAGCTTACCTGTAAAAGAAACCAATGTGGCAAATGAATGAACCAGTCCTAGACATCTTTAGGGGTTTGAAGTCTATCAATTTCCTACTTCATCTTCTTTTTCTTTTTTTTTTTTTTTGCTTGTGAGTATCTAAGAGCTACTTTAACATGCTTGGACCAATCAATAAATAAATGACTCCTATCTGCATAACATAGAAAACTATCCTAACTAAAGGCACTCTTGGTATCTCAAGTGTCAGGGAGTAAAATTCCAAAGGTCACTTTTCCATTAGAGCATCAGATTATGAATTCTCTCTCTTTCTTTCTCTCTCTATCTCTCAGCTGCATTTTAGGCACCAACTGTCAGAGCTTTTGCAATTGGGCAGCAATGGCAGGAAGAAAGATCTCCAAGGCCCAAAGCCTCGGCATGAGTTGGAATGATGCATACAGTATTTCTTGCCAAGGCTCCTTTTAGTTAGAAGTAAGTTTTCTTTTGTTTAACCATAGGTTGTTGGGATGCTTACTTTTGTTTTAGACTATTGATACATAGCACTGACTCTCACTAGAACAATCTGGGGAGCTTTCAAAAAAATTACTGGGTCTGAGACTAATTAAATTATTTTTTTAAATAATTTATTTTTATTGTTTTTGACAGAGAGTGAGACAGAGAGAGACAGAGTGAAGGGGGAGGACCCGGAGCAGTCTCCATAGTTGTAAGTCGTCAGTTTCCTGACATAGTTTCACTCCACCGGTGGACACAGGTCTGCACAGGGCAGGAACTGGGCAGGGAGCCTTCCTCGTGAGAGGCACTCTCCATGAGCCAGGGGTTTCCCACATGAGAGGAATGCCCTGGGCGGAAGCCAAACTGAGGGCCTTTCCCATGGGAAGCTTGCCCTGACAGGGACCAAACTGGGGTGGGAAGCACTCCCCAGTTCAACATATGGGTCTGCATGGGCTAGGGTGGGACTGGGACCTGGTTCTCCAATGCCGGGGCGTCAATGCAAGCACTCAATCTACTGAGCCATCCTGGCTTTCCCCAACTAATTAAATTAGATACCTGTTGGTGTGGAGCTGGGCACTTGTGTTTAAAGCTCCCCAAGATACTCTACTGTGCAACCATGTTGGAGAACCACAGTTTTCTCAGTAATAACTCATTTTAACATTGAATAATTTTATTGTTCAGAAAGTATTCCCTAGGTCACATCTAAATTTTCCTTTGTGGCCTATATATTTAGTCCAGTGATTTATAACATATTCTTCAAATCTGAGTTTAATTATTATTAATTTTTAATCTTGGCATTTCTTTAATAGCAACAGGTGGTAGTGAACCTCTATCCAATAGATGCCAGTAACACCCCCTCCCCAAGTTTGACAACCAAAAGTGTCTGCAGACATTGCCCTGTGTCTCCTGGAGGACAAAATAACCCTTGTTGGGAACCACCGTTGTAGGCCTGCCATTTTAATTTTCCAGAGAGATGTTAGGACTGGTATTGCAATATGTGAGGTTATTTATTTATTTTCATTTGCCTTTTTACTCAATATGCCATTTACAGACATAAGATGCTTTATTTATTCACTTATTTGCTTATTAATTATATTCCATTTTACTTCAGGAAAGATATGGGATAGATCTATAAACAGAACTTCCATTAACTGAACTTACTGAAATGAAAAAAGTAACTAGCTAAAGAAAATATTTAATAGGCAAATATGTAAACTGGCAGCAGTTTCATAATGGGCAATTAAGGCAGACACTAGAAGGGTGTTGGTAATAAAGGCTCTGGTGGCTCAGAAGAAGGGGAACATTACATATTCATTCACCCACACTTATTGAGCCAGGGTGATGATGACATAGCCCTCACTTTTAAAATGCCGAAGCCATAGATCTCTAAACTTAAAAGCTCACAATCTTAGGCTGCAAACAGACAATGACAAAACAGAAAGTGCTATAGTAAGGGCCCCAGAGGCTACACCTGATGGACAGGTAGAAAGAGGAGGGGAGGCAATGTTGGTGGGGGTGAGCCTGATGGATAGGTAGACAATTTTCCAGAGGGTGAGATGCCTTAACTGAGTGTTAACAGATAAGTAAGCATCAGCCAGATAAAGAAGGTTTGGTAAGAACATCCCAAGAGACACAGCCGTGGGCAAGGAGTTGAAGTTCACAGAGTATAAAGAAAGGTTGCTTTAGGAACTGTGGATGGCTAACTATGTCTGGGTCCTAGAGGGAGTAATGTTCTGAGATGAAATTGACAGACAAATAAGATCCAAATCACAAACAGCTTCCTGGCCAGAGCTGGACTTATCTAAAAGGCATCTGGGAGCAAACAAAGGATTTGATTAACACAAATGAAACACCCAGATTTACATTCTAGAGAAATTACTGCAGTGGTGCTGAGGAGGTGACCCATAGATGGTCCAGGCCTGGAAGTAGGTTGATCAGGTGAGAAAAAGAGGAGGAAGCCTGGCAGGCAAGGAGGAAAGGGTGGCAGGTTTGTGGACTTGCTAAATGTTAATGAGAGCCGCAGCATATGGAAGAGGAAGAGACCACAAGTCCCCAAGATCGAATTCTATAAATTGTACCCCTTGTTTTTAAAATAGCTGTTTTAAAATACTGACACTAATGCTCTAGATAGCTCTAGAAAGATTGTCTATCATCATCTATCTATCATCTATCTATCTATCTACCAATCAATCTATCTACCATCTTTTGTTTATCTATCTAGAGCATTTGTTCCAAAGTGGTGGTAGGCATACCCCCAGGGTTACATGTAGGTTATTTGTGGGTATGTGAAAAATAATCAGTAACAGTATTTAACTGTGTCAGGAATATCATAAAATTAAATCTGTGGTTTGTACTTTTAGCATAGTAATTTTTCTTTTCTAACTCATTACCTCATTTTCACTATTTTACATTAAGATAGGCACTGAACATAAGTGTCAGTATTTAAAAACAGCTGTTATAAAAACAAGGAATATAATTTATAGAAATGGATTTAAAAGGGGTACACAAGTGGAAAAAGGTTTAGAACCACTGATCTAGAGATACAACTTCCACATTTTGTATATATATATATATATATATATTTGTATACATTTTCAATCATGAAAAAATTTTATGAAAATAAATACAAAAATATATAATTGATACTTTGTAGAAAAATGTTTTAAAATCTATTATAAATAGAAACCTTAAATAAATCAATCAATAACCATTAAAAATTAAATTGATAATCAAATCATCATATAAATAAACTTTACCAAAACTTCTTGTAATGTGTTGGGATCTTTATATTATATAAACTGTTTAAAAAAATTAAAAATAAAAGAGAGATAGCTACCCAAATCATTTTCTTTTTGAGGATAAGAAACTTTTGATATAAACTGTACAAGGATATATAATAAATAAAAATAAAAGACATTTATTATCATAGATAGTTGCAAATATTCTAAATAAAATTAGCTGCCAATTAAAACAGCATTTATATGAAAATACCAAAATATGTCTTCCAAGGCTGAACACTTCTTGTGTGTCTCTTCCTGAGACCAGGATCCCCTTCCTCTTTGATCATTTCTAATATAATTCTAACAGTATGTGCAAGACTTCAGGCATTCATTTTATGTACTAACTTTGTTTTATCTTACTTTTTACTAAAAAATTTTTCTGGTTTCATTTGTCTCACTTATATTTAAATATATTCTATCTTACTATATTATGAATTCTCTATGTTTTCACAAACAAGAAGAGAAGTGTATATTTAAAAGAGTATACAGGATTCTATGTGGTCTCAGATTTGGCACTTGTGTGCTCATAAGAAAATTCAGGTCACTAATCGCCCCATATCTAAAAAGATGGGTCAACAATTAGGGCCAAACTCTCTCCTTTTTTCTTTGCCATCAGGTGGTCCATTAAGTACAAAAAATCTCGCCTCCCCTTTCCCATCCGAGCCTCACAACAATAGGGCTATTATCCCTGCAGAGAAAAAGGTGAGGGCATCCCAGGACCATACCATGATTCTGTTTCTCTCGAAGGTGTTCGAGTGGGAGGAAGGTACAAAAGAAAAGAGTACATAATTTTTCCACTCTAAGACCCTCAAACATAATCCTGGTCTGTGGTGCATGGGAGGGAAAGAGATTTAGACTGAATATGAAATTATATTTGATTAGGTTATTTACAACTAAAAGTGACTAAAGAGTTATAGAATGAGCCTAAGATATCGTGAAGAGATAGTTGAACATGGGTAAATGCAGTGATTGGAAGAAATTAAAACTGATTATAGTACCACTGCATTGAATTGAGGCAGCTCAATTAAGCAGATTATCCATCTATCTATATCTATCATCTATCACCTATCTATCATCCATTATCATCATCATCATCATCATCATCATCATCATCATCATCATCTATCCCTCTAGTGTGTGTGTATGGTTTGACAGGTATATATTAATAAAATATCTACTTATCAAATATTCTTTCAATTTTATTAGCTGGGCTTAAAAGCTTATTGTTAAGTCCATCATGGATTTGCCATTTATTCTTTCTTCCATGTTAACTGTGAGCTGCTTGTAAATCACTGGACTTGTGCTGCATTACTTCTGTCTGTATGTCTCTCTCACAAATATATTAATATGCATTCATATCCATCCCATATCCATCAATGCCCTCTTTAAATGTAACTTTCTCTTGGTCAAAGATGAATACAGTTAATGGCCTTAATGTTTACCATAAGATTTTTCAAGACACGTTATCTCCTATTTAAAATAAAAATAAAATCTCAAAAAATGTAAAATTAGCTAATTATTCATGGAATTACTATAATAATTTTGTAATATTAGAACATAAAATCATTAGCCTAAGAACAGTAATTCAGTTGTTACAAAATTATAAATTAAAGTCATTGATAATATGACAAGAAGTTTATTGATTTTTCCAGATATTTTTAACTTTTAAAATACCATTGTTTAATAAATAAAATAACAGACTCATGTGTACAGACAACAGTATGGTGGTTACCAGAAGGAAGAGGGGTAGGAGGAGAAAGAAGAGGGTAAAGGGAGGTCAAATACAAAGCGATGGAAGACTAGACATGGGGTGGTTAGCATATAATAGAGTATACAGTTGTACACCTGAAATTTATACATCTTTTTTTTTATGTCACTCCAATAAATTTAATAAGATACTGTTGTTTATATTTACTATTGTTTGCATTTACTATTTTTTTCCAGGTTAATTACACAAAGCACTAGGAAAAGCTGGGAAAGCCAAATAGATTATAGCCTGATATAACCTGAGATTTGTCACTGGGGCATAGACACTAATCCTTGCAAAACAAGCTAAATGGGTGCAAATATGGGTGGTCCCAAAGGATGGGACCACAATTAGATATGGGTCTAGTAGACCTGGTTGGCTATTTCCTTTTCATTCTTGAACATGGATATGGCCAGTTTGTGTAGATAGGCCAAACATAATTGTCTAACATCTCTGAAACTCCTTGGGTCATCTTCCACCTGCCTGCTCTACTATTCCTGATCCTTGTCTTTCTTGGTTCTTAGATCTTTCTCTTTGCCTCCATCTATTCTTGGTTTCTGTTCTCCAAACTTCATGCTTGAAAAACACGTAGACTGGTTCTCCCCAACACTAGACCCACCTATGACTTTTATCAGCCCTATAGGATATAACTAGCTTAAACCAGTTTCAATCAATGAAAGAGGTACTCCCCAGTTCTAGCTCTGATTTGTAGAGCTTGCCAGTTTTCTTGGTGTATGTACTCCCATCATGGCTCCTGTGAGCCCATCATGGCTCCCATGAGCCCACATCAATACCACAGCACACCCTGACATCATAGATGGAAGTGCCAAACCAACCCCTCACCCAGCTCACACAATTCCTCCGTGAGAAATTAACAGGCATTAGGTTTTAGTGCTCTCAAACTCCCACTTTGATCTTATTTCCTCAGAGGTGGCAAAATGATGCTAACAGACAAATACAAGGAATACTTTAGCCATTGGACATCTAACAGTGTGCCTCTGAGTCCTAGGTTCAGCAGATGGACTGCAGCCATCATCTGGGAACAAGAGACATATCTGTGGAGAAACTCCTTATGTTCTTAGGTTGCTGTTTATTCATGAGTTTATTTCACAAAAGGGTTCAGCAACTGGTTTAACCAACAAAAGAACTGATCTGGAACTTACATGATGGTTGTCTATACCAGGGAACTTAAAAAATTTTCTTTTTAACTATTGTTCTGAGTCTGGGCTATTGGTTAGGACTTCTCACATACAACTACCAGTGTCAGTTTTTTATTTTGGTGAATGCTTTTCTTCCGTAAATGAGATTTTTGTGTTTATGACACTGTTTATTTTGTCCAGGTCAAAGTGCAATTTATTTCTAATTAAATTATTTCTCAATTTCTAATCAATCTGGACTGATATTAAAAATCTATTTTAAAGCAGAGTTTGTTTAAAACTCATTAAGGTTGGCCAATTACAGTAATCATTTACAATGTGCTTACCTTACAGAGATCATGTGCCTGGAACAGGCATTTTCATTTCTCTCTAGGTTGGGACTTTTTTTTAACCTAACCTGGTCTGCTCGTTGTGCTCTGTCAATCAGCTTTTGGCAATTACCCTGCTCAACAAGTCTCAGTCTTATGTACTCATGATGTTGTTTGGTTAATAAATTTGTAACAAACCTGGTAAACAATCCATTATCATTTGGTATCTAGAAGAATACTCTAAATCAGTGGTGTCCAATAATTTGGCTTCCCTGGGCCACAAAGGAAGAAGGATTGTCTTGGGCCACACATAAAATGCACTAACGCTAATGATAGCTGAGGAGGTAAAAAAAAAAAAAAAAAAGAAAAGAAAAGAAAAGAAAATCTTATAATGCTTAAGAAATTCCGTGAATTTTTGTTGGGCCGCATTCAAAGCTCTCCTGGGCTGCATGCAGCCTGTGTGCTGCGGGTTGGACAAGCTTTGCTCTAAATGTTCAGGCACACACCTGATCCTTATGAGTTTATGCCCCTATATGACTCTTAAAGCAGTCAGGGCAGTGATTTGTGGTTTGGTTAATTGTAAGGTAATATTTTGGTTATTGATGTCTAACATGAACTCATAACCAGACCCAGCACTAGCAGCTGCCCTGAGACCACCTGCACTGTTTTGAAGGTCCTCTTACAGGTCTGAGATCTGTTTTAAGTGTACTGTAGTTGGGAGATATTACAGAGATCTGGTAGACCAAAGAGAGCCTTACTTTTCTCCATATGCACTGCCACAACTTTGGCCCAAGCTTCACTGTCTCCCACCTAGCTTCCGCAATTGCCTCCTAACTGATGCTCCTCCTCTGTTCCTGTCCCAACAACCCTATCCCCAGTATCAACAGAGTATGAGTCTTATTTGTTCTATGCCTCACCAGCATTAGATATTATTGATAATCTTCATTTTAGCCATTTCAGTGGATGTGCAGTGCTATCACACATCCCTCTGAATTTTTAATCCTGCATCACCACTGAAGTGAGCACCTTGTCATGTTTATTGGTATTTGGACATCCTCCTTTCTAAGGTGCCTGTTCAAGTCTTTGGTCCATTTTTCTAAAATTGTTTCTATTCTTGTCTTCTGGGTTTGTAGGGGGTAATATGTGCATTTTAGATACTAGTCCTTTGCTACCTAGGCATAGCTCAATATTTTTCCCCACTGATGGCTTGTGCTTACGGTACAATTTTGATTAAAGAAGTTCTTAATTTGATGTTTTTTGATGCTATTGTAAATAGTATCTTTAAAAATTTTTATATTTTTTGTGTATAGAAATATAGCTTATATTTATATATTGACTTTTTATTTATTTACTGACCTTGCTAAATTTGCATATTATTTGAAAAATGTAGGGATTTTTTTTACACTCTTTACTTAAACAACAATGTTTTCTGAGAATTAGCACATTCTTTATTTCCAATTTTGATATATTTTGATACATTTATTTTCACTTATTGCATAGATTGGGATTTCTAGTACAATATTAAATGCAGTGGCTAATGGGTGCATCTTGTCTTGGTCTAAATTTCAAGGAAAAGTATTTCATTAATTTACCAAGTAAGTATAGGGAAAGCCAGGATGGCTCAGAGGGTTAAGTGCTTGCTTTGCAGCCCTGGGGACCAAGGATCGAATCCCGGCCCCAGCCCATGTGGACCCATATGCAGAACTGGGGTGTGCTTCCCACACAGGATGCCCTCAGTTTGGTTCTCAACCCCAGTTTGGCCCCTGGCTTGAGGGGGTGTTCCTTGCATTTGAGAGTTCCCCAGCCCAGTTCCCGTTCTGCGCAGCCCCCAGCCCACCTGTATGGAACAAAACTAAGTTGAAAACTGACAACATACAACAATGGAGACTGTTTTGGGCCCTCTCCCTTCTCTCTGTCTCTGCCTCTCTCTGTCTCTGTCAATAACAATCAAATAAATTTTTAAGAAAATTTACCAAGTATAATGTTGGCTGTAGATTTTATTTTTATTATTCTTACTATTTTAAATCCTCTTCAAGATTGAAGAAGTTCCCTTCTATTCTTAGTTTTCTAAAAGTTGATAAAAATCAGAAATAAATATTAAATTTTGTCAACTACCTTTTCTGAATCTACTGAGATAAATAAGATATTTCTCTCTTATGTTGTCAATGTGGTAGCTTTAATACAGAACACTTTACATTTTACTAGAACACTTGCCAAGAACCACACAGAAGACAGACATCTACTTTTGCTTGTTTAAAAAAAATACAAATGTTGTCAGTGTCCAGAACAATGTACCCGGATGGTTTATAATTGTGTAGAACTGTGCTGTTTAATCTCCATGTATTTTGGGATTTTCCAGTTATCTTTTTGTTACTGATTTGTAGTTTAATTCTACTGTATGGTCTAAGATCAGATATAATTTCAAGGAAGTTGGGCATTTTTCTAGTTATTCTTTTATTATTCATGCCTAATTTCTTAAGTTTAAAAACACATAAAATCGTATTTAAAATTTATCTCTGTTAATTCCAATAATAAGTCATCAACGGCTCTATTTCTATGGTTACTTGGGTAAGATAATTTTAATTAATCAGGACTGACTGAGCTGTCTGAGATGTCTTGATGTTTTCTACCACTGGTTTGTTCAGATCCAACATTGTAGCTAAACAGCGGTCTGAGTATCTGGGGTTTTGCTGTGACATCTCCCCTTTAGATGATCCAGGGGAAGCCAGGATGGACCCATGTGCCCATGTGGACCCATATGCTGAACAGGGGAGTGCTCCCAGTTCGGTTCTCACTGGGGTGAGACCCCAGCCCAGTTCCTGCCCTGTGCAGCCCCACATCCCCCTGTGGAATAAAACTATGTGGAAAAACCAATGATGTGCAACTATGGAGACTGTTCTGGGCCCTCCCCCTTGTCTCTGTCTCTGTATCTCTCTCTCTCTCTCTATCAAAAAATAAATAAAAATAAAAATAAATCTTAAAAAAAAAAAGATTGCAGAGAGAATCTGGAGAGAATTTCAAGTGAGCCAACTTTCTGCAATTACTTTTGTAAGAGGGATAAAGTGATAGTTGCTGAAATTCAAAGAGGAGGTTGCTGTAATCTAAATTATCTGAAGAAACAAAACTTGGAATTCTGGATCATTTATTTTTTTATTTTTTTATTTTATTTATTTATTGACAGAGAGAGAGAGAGAGAGAGAGAGAGAGAGAGAGAGAGAGATACAGAGACAGAGAGAGAACTGAACTGGGGGAGCTCTCAGTTCAGCATATGGCTTCGCATGGGCCAGGGCTGGGATTTGATCCTCAGTCCCCCGGGCTGCAAAGTGAGCGCCTAAAGCACTGAGCCATCCCGGCTTCCCCTCTCCACAATCTTGACCACACAATTTCTGGTTTTCTGAATCATTGTCAGATGTCATCATAATGCTTTAAAAAAAAAATTTTTTTTTTATCTAGCATTTCTAGGTGTTTTTGTGTTAGTTTTCTACATGCTGCTCCATGATTTTCTGCTTCAAAGCAGAAATCAACAGCTTTCATTCTTGCCTCTTCATAATCCATTTCACATATAGCAGTGGAAATGTTTTTTTGTAAAATTTTAATCAGAACATGATGCTTCCCTATTAAAATACTCCAATGAATTCTTAACATAACCAGAATATAAACCCAGCTACTAACTATGATGTACAAGATTTTGGTCCCTGTCTTTCTCTTCAACTTCACCTTATACCCCAGCTCTATCCCTCATTTGCTAACTATCCACCAGATACAATGATCTTCCTGCTGTTGTTTAAAGATGCCAAGTTCATTACAGTAATGCCTTCATGCTATATTTGAAACATGTCTTTCTGTTTTTGACTTCTCAGTGCATGTGATAGCAACTCAGACAGGCCTTCCTGGGCCACCAGCAATCTAAGGTAGCTCCTCTCAATAATGCATGGCATACTACAATGTGATTTTTCCTTCATGTTACTTACTTCTGTTGAAATTATCTTGTTAATTTTTTGTTTATATAAGCTTCACAAAGCAAGACTCTGTCTGTTTAATACTCTAAACTTGTGAACAAACTAGAGTAGGCTGATAGTGCATGTGTAAGAATTAATACACCCAGCTTTTAAGACAGAGATAGGGAGAGTGAAGTGAAGGCTAACAAAGATCATGGCCCCATGCTGTACTTTAATCTTTGCTCAATCCACTTGATATATCTAAGAATTTACGTTTAGGAATTCACTGTTTGATTTTTTTTTTTAATATATTTTTATTTATTTATTTATTTATTTATTTTGACAGAGACAGAGAGAGAGAGATACAGAGACAGAGAGAGAACTGAACTGGGGGAGCTCCCCAGTTCAGCATATGGGTCCGCACGGGCCGGGGCCAGGATTCGATCCTCGGTCTCTGGCGCTGCAAAGTGAGCGCTTAACCCACTGAGCCATCCCGGCTTCCCCAAATCACTGTTTGATTTAATAATGTAAATATACTCTCTACATAAGCACCCTAAATAATTAACTCAGACTCTTCAGTTGCTGCTGTTTCTGTTTAACTTTTCTATATGGCTATGACTTTATAATGCTCTTTATAGCCATCCTAGAAAGTGAAGAGACCTGAAAAAAAAGGAAGTGTTTCCTGGGTGAAAATAGTTTCTGTTTACAGTAACCATAAAAAGGGGAGATTGATCAATCAATATGGAAGTCTTTTTAATTTTTTCAGCTTGCCTTACATTTAATATGTTACTCTTAATTTTCCCTTTTAATTGTATTTTTTTAAAGATTTATTTTATTGCTTTTGACAGAGAGAGACAGAGACAGAAAGAGACAGAGAGAAGGGGAGGGTCCAGAGCAGTCTCCATAGTTGTACATCAGAAGTTTTTGATAGTTTCATTCTACACAGGTGAACAGGAGCTGCACAGGGTGGGAACTGGACTGGGAGAGGGGGTGCTCAAGCATGGGAGGTAATTCCTCATGAGCTGGGGGCCGAGCTGGGGGCCTCTCACATGGGAGGCTCACCCCAGCAGGAACCGAACTGAGGTCAGCATATGGGACCACATGGGCGGGGGCTGGGATTCCATCCTCAGACCCTGGGCCTCAAGGCGAGTGCTTAACCTGCTAAGCCATCCTGGCATCCCCTCCCTTTTCATTTTAAAATTCTGATAGCAACTTTAACTTTTCTAAGATTTAGCATGCTTTAATCAGCAAAAAATGTTTCAAGTTTGAGCTTGAATGAATTGGAAAATACCACATCAGACTAATGAATTATTAATCATAGAAATAAATTTAGATTTAAACTACACATTAAGGATACCGTAGTCTTGCTCTTAAGTACAAGCAACTTTAATTATTTCTCACTGAATAGTTGTTTTATGTTAATCAGTAAACAGAAGAAGTAGAACAGTTTGGTTCTCACTTACCTTCTTGCATGTAAATCTGAAGATTTTATGAATCCTGTAAGAGCAGGGAATCTTAATCTCACTCACCAGGGTGTAATTTGAGACCTCAAAATCAACATCTAGCTTTTCTTTGTGAGGAATAAGGAAAAAATGCTGGATGTGTGCAACTGGAGTAAGCCCAGCCCAATCGCTGTCACTTATACATGGACACCACAAACTCTGACCATGTGGCATTTTTAAACAGTTCCCTATGTGTTTGTGGGATGGCTTGGCACATTTGCAAATGCTGTTCCTTTTACCTGGAGAGTTCTCCCATTCGTCAAAAATGTCAAGACCCAAGGCCAATAGAATACCCTCTGTGAATACTTTTCACAGTATTCTGTAGTATTCTGTCCAAACCTTGAATAGAACGCTACTTCATCATATTCTCCTTCCATTAGGCTAAGAGGCCTTATCTATTAATCATTTTTGTGTCCTTACAGGGCTTTCATTTCTACTACAAGTAGACACTCAATAAACTTCATTTTTATTAGTTTCATATGTACAAGAGAACATAATGCTTAGACATTCATAGCCCTTATAGAGTGATAACCCCAACAGATTTATTTCCCATTTGATAACTTACATAACTATTATAATACCATTGACTATATTATCTGTGCTGTACTCTACATCCCATGACTATTAAAGTAATAGTTGACATTCAACATTATTTTATATTATTTTCAGATGTACAATAGGTAGGCATCTATATGTTATGAAGTGCTCCCTGCACCATGGGTCCAGTGTTCACCTGACACCATACATAGCTTTTTTGACATTATTGCCTATATTCCCCATTCTGTACCTCACATCCTTGTAACCACAATGTGTTTACCAATTTGCATTTCTCAATCTCTTCACTCTTTCCACACATCCTTCCATTCTTTCTCCCATCTGACTGCATCAGTTAGAATTTATTTCAGTTTTGTTTCTTCATTTATTCTGTTCTTTAGATTCCACATATGAGTGAGATCATGACTTTCTCTTTCTCAGTCTGACTTATTTCACTTAGCATGATAATCTTCAGTTCTATCCATGTTGTTGCAAATGGTAAGATTTCATTATTTTTTTTATGGCCGAGTAATACTCCATGGTGTAAATATAACCACAATTTCTTTATCTAATCATCTATTGATGGGCATTTAGGTTGTTTCCATACCTTGGCTATTGTGAATAATGCTGCAATAAACATAAGGGTGCACATATTTTTTTGAATTAGTGTTTTGGATTTCTTTGGAGAAATACCCAAGAGTGAAATTCCTGCATCATAAGGTACTTCCATTTTTATTTTTTTTGGAGGAAACTCCATACTGTTTTCCATTATGGTTGGACAAATTTGCAGTCCCACCAACAGTGTAAAAGGATTCCCTTTTCTCCACATCCTTGCAAACAATTGTTGGCCGATTTATGGATGATGGACATTCTGACAGGAGTGAGGTGGTATCTCATTGTTGTTTTGCTTTGCATTTCTCTGGTGATTAGTTATGTTGAGCATCTTTTCATGTGTCTATTGGCCATCTGTATGTCCTCTTTGGAGAAATGTCTATTTAGGTCTTCTTTCCAATATTTTTAAATGATTTATTTTATTGTTTTGACAGAGAGAGAGAGAGAGAGAGAGAGAGAGAGAGAGAGAGAGAGAGAAACAGAGGGAAACAGAGAGAAGGGGGAGGGGCAAGAGCCACAGTTGTACATCAGTGTTTGACATACTTTCATTCCACACAGGTGGATGTGCAGGGCAGGAACCGGGCCAGGGGCCTCCCACATGGGAGGCATGTGCCTGCAAACTGGGAGCCTCCCACATGGAAAGCTTGCCCTGACAAGAATCAAACTTTTAGACTCCCACATAGAAATCACACTCCAGTTCAGGATATGGGTGGGCATGGTCTGGGGCAGGGACTTGATCCTTGGACTCAGAGGGGAACAAGATGAGTGCTTAACCATAAAGCCATCCTGGCAACCCCTTCTGTCCAATTTTTTTTTCTTTTTAAAAAAGATGTATTTTATTGTTTTTGACAGAGACACAGAGACAGAGAGAGCTAGAGAGAAAGGAGAGGGCCCAAAGCAGTCTCCATAGTTGTATGTCGCCAGTTTTTCACATGGTTTACATACACACAGGTGGGCTGTGACTGCACAGGGTGGGAACTGGGACCAGGGCCTTCCACCTGGGAGGCACACACCCTCAAGCCAGGGACTGAACTGGGGGGCGACAACCAAACTGGGGGGCGACAACCAAACTGGGGGGCTCCCATGTGGGAAGCACACCCCAGTTCAGCATATGGGTGTGCACAGGCCAGGGCTGGGATTCGATTCTCAGTCCCTAGAGCTGCACAATGAGCACTTAACCCCCTGAGCCATCTCAGCTTTTCCCGAATACATTCTTAAAAAAAAAAAAAAAAAATTATTTATTTATTTATTTATTTATTTATTTATTTATTTATTTATTTTTACAGAGAGAGAGAGAGAGACAGATACAGAGACAGAGACAAAACTGAACTGGGGGAGCTCCCAGTTCAGCATATGGTTCCGCACGGGCCGGGGCCGGGGCCGGGATTTGATCCTCGGTCCTCGGCGCTGCAAAGTGAGCATTCAACCCACTGAGCCATCCCGGCATCCCCCTGAATACTTTCTTATTTTTATTGTTAAATTTATTGGGGTGATATTCGTTGGTAACAAGTAGATAGTTTCCAGATGTACAAGTCCACATCACATCACCCATGCATTGCATTATGTACCCACCACCCAGAATCAGCTCCCCCCGCATCACCATATATCCAGTGCCCACTCCCACCTTCCCCCACTACCCTCCCTCCCCCTTCCTCCCTCTCTCCAGGTAACCACCAAACTATTGAGTGTGTCCATAAAGCTGGTGCCCTCTCCCACCTCCCCTCCCTCTCTCCCTCCCCACTCCTCCCCTTCACCCAGGCAATCACCAAGTTATTGAGTGTGTTCATTGGTCTCTGTGTCTTTGTTACTTTCAGTTTAATATTCCACCTATAAGTGAGGTCATATGTTTCTGGATTCTTTCAGTCTGCCTTATTTCGCTGAATAAGATGGTCTCTAGGCCCATCCATGTTGCCACAAATGACTGTATTTCATCATTTCTTATCGCTGAGTAGTATTCCATTGTGTAGATGTACCACATCTTCTTCAGCCAGTCATCTATCAAAGGGCATTTTGGTTGTTTCCATGTTCTGGCCACTGTGAACAGTGCTGCGATGAATATGCGGGCACAAACATCTTTAAAGATTAAGGTTTTCAGGTTTTTTGGGTAGAAGCCCATTAGAGGGATGGCTGGGTCATATGGTAATTCCATTCCTAATTTTTTGAGGAATTTCCATACAGCCTTCCATAGTGGTTGTACCAGTTTACATTCCCACCAGCAGTGTATGAGGGTTCCTTTTTGTCCACAGCCTCTCGAGCACTTGTTATCCCTTGTCTTGTTGATTATAGCCATTCTAGCAGGGGTAAGATGGTATCTCATTGTGTTTTTTATTTGCATCTCCCTTATTGCTAGCGAGATTGAGCATTTTTACATATATCTGTTGGCCATATGTATGTCTTCGTGAGAGAAGTGTCTTTTAAGGACATCTGCCCATTTTTTTATTGGATTGCTTGTTTTTTCTTGTTGAGTTGTATAAGTTCTTTGTATATTTTTGATATTAGCCCCTTATCAGAGGCATTGTTTGCAAATATTTTTTCTCAGTTGGTTGGTTGCCTCTTTGCTTTGTTGATGGTTTCCTTTGCAGTGCAAAAGCTTTTTAGCTTGATAAGTTCTCATTCATTTATTTGTTCTTTTACCTCCCTTGCTAGGGAGGAATCTGAGATCAGATTCATAAAGTCCTCCCTGAATCCCAGGTCTACAAGTTTAGTGCCAATGTCTTCTTCTATGCAATTTATTGTTTCCTTTCTTATTTGGAGGTCTTTAATCCATTTTGAGTTAATTTTGGTATATGGTGAGAGATCGCAGTTCACCTTCAGCCTTTTGCATGTGGTTTTCCAATTTTCCCAGCACGATTTACTGAAGAGACTTTCTTTTCCCCCACTGTATATTTTTCGATCCTTTGTCAAAAATAATCTGTCCGTAAATTTGTGGGTTTATTTCTGGGTTTTCAATTCTGTTCCATTGGTCCATGTGTCTGTTTTTCTGCCACTACCAAGCTGTTTTGATTACTGAGGCTTTGTAGTACAGATAAAAGTCAAGCAGTGAGATGCCCCCAGCTTTATCCTTTTTTCTTAGGATAGTTTTTGCAATTCGTGGTCTTTTGTGTTCCATACAAATTTGATGATTTTTTAAATCTATTTCTTGAAAGAATGACTGTGGGATTTTTATGGGAATGGCATTGAATCTGTATATTGCTTTGGGGAGTATGGACATTTTAACTATGTTGACCATTTCTTTGTGTCCTCTTTAATTTCTTTTAACAGTGTTTTATAGTTTTCAGTGTATAAGTCCTTCACATTCTTTGTTAGATTTATTTCCAGGTATTTCATTATTTTTGGTTGCAGTGGCAAAGGGAATGGATCTTCTCATCTCTCTTTCTGAAGTTTCATTGTTGGCATACAAAAATGCAGTTGATTTTGGGACGTTGATTTTGTAGCCTGGGACTTTACTGTATGTGTCTATTATTTGTAGTAGATTTCTGATAGAGTCTTTAGAGTTTTCTATATACAGGATCATATCATCTGCAAAGAGTGACAGTTTAACTATTTCTCTCCTGATTTTTATACCCTTTATTGCTTTCTCTAGTCTGATTGCTCTGGCTAGAACTTCCAGAACTATGTTGAACAGCAGTGGTGACAGGGGGCATCCCTGTCTTGTTCCTGATTATAGGAATATACGCTTCAGCTTTTCCCCATTCAGTATAATATTTGCTGAGTGTTTATCATATATGGCCTTTATTATGTTTAGATATTTTCCTTCAATTCCTATTTTATTCAGTGTTTTTATCATAAATGGGTGTTGTATCTTGTGGAATGCTTTTTCTGCATCAATTGAGATAATCATGTGATTTTTATCCTTTGTTTGGTTTATGTGCTGGATTACATTGATTGATTTGCGTATGTTGAACCACCCTTGTGCCCCTGGGAAGAATCCCACTTGGTCATAATGAATAATCTTTTAAATGCATTGTTGTATTCTGTTAGCTAAAATTTTATTTAAGATTTTTACATCAGTGTTCATCAGTGCGATTGGCCTATAGTTTTCCTTTTTGGTATTGTCTTTTCCAGGTTTTGGTATTAGGTGATATTAGCTTCATAGAAAGAGTTGGGTAGTATTGTCTCCTCTTGAATTTTCTGGAGTAGTTTGAGGAGGATGGGCATTATTTCTTTTTTGAAAGACTGGTAGAAGTCATTGGGAAAGCCATCTGGTCCAGGCCTTTTGCCTTTGGGCAATTTTTGGATAATTTTTTCAAGTTCTGTACTGTTGATTGGTCTGTTTAGGTTATCCAAACCGTCTTGGTTCAGTTTAGGTAAACTATATGTTTCTAGAAATTTGTCCATTTCCTCTAGATTGTCAAATTTGTTGGCATAGAGTCTTTCAAAATAATCTCTTATCATTGTATATCTGCAGCATTAGTTGTAATCTCTCCTGTATCATCCTGTACTCTGGAAATAAGAGATTTTTCTTTTTGCCCTTTGGTGAGTTTAGCCAGTGGTTTATCAATTTTATTGATTTTTTCAAAGAACCAGCTCTTTGTGGCGTTAATTTTTAATACCGTATATATATATATATATATTTTTTTTTATTTTGACAGAGAGAGAGAGAGAGAGAGAGAGATACAGAGACAGAGACAGAGAGAACTGAACTGGGGGAGCTCCCAGTTCAGCACATGGTTCCACACGGGCGGGGCCCGGGACTCGATCATCGGTCCCCGGCGCTGCAAAGTGAGTGCTTAACCCACTGAGCCATCCCGGCTTCCCCTGTCGCATTAATTTTATCTATTGTTTTTCTATTCTCAATTTCATTAAGTTCTGCTTTAATTTTTATTAATTTTTTTCTTCTGCTGGCTTTGGGTGACCTCTGTTCCTCTTTTTCTAGTTTTATAAGATGAGATGTGAGGGTGTTCACTTGTAGTTTTTCTTGTTTCTTGAGATAGGCCTGTAATGATATAAATTCCCCTCTTAATACTGCTTTCGCTGTGTCCCAGAAATTTTGGTACATTGTGTTTTCATTGTCATTCATTTCTACAAATTGTTTAATCTCTTGTTTTATTTCCTCTTTGACCCAGTCACTTTTTAATAGCATGTTGTTCAATCTCCATGTATATGTGGTTCTCTCTGCACTTGATCTTTTGCAATTGATCTCTGGTTTCAATGCTTTGTGTCTGAGAATACACTTGGTATGATTTGGATGCCCTTAAAGTTGGTGAGGTTGGATTTCAGTCCCAGGATATGGTCTATCCTTGAAAATGTTCCATGTGCACTAGAGTAAAATGTATAGCCCTGTGTTGCAGGATGGAATGACCTGTAAATGTCAATTCTGTCCGTTTTCTGCAATGTATCATTTAAAGCTGCAATTTCCTTATTTACTTTCTGCTTGCATGATTTGTTCAATGTCATCAAGGGGGTGTTTAGATCCCCTACTATAATTGTATTTTTGTCAAATTCTCCCTTTAGATCTGTTAGTAGTTGCTTTATAAATTTTGGTGCTTCCTGATTGGGGGCATATATATTGATGAGTGTCATGTTTTCTTGGTGTATTGTCCCTTTTATCAAGATGTAATGTCCATCTTTATGTCTTATTATTTTTTTTATCCTGATGTCTTTTTCATCAGAAATCTGTATGGTCACTCCTGCTTTTCTCTGACTGCCATTTGCCTGGAGTATTGTTTTTTATCCATTTACCCTGAGTCTATGTCTGTCCCTGTGGCTGAGGTGTGTCTCTTGTAGGCAGCATATGGTTGGATTTTGTTTTTTAATCCAGTCTGCTACCCTGTGCCTCTTTACTGGTGAATTCAGTCCATTTACATTCAGGATGATGATTGATATATAAGGATATCCTGTATCCATTTCTTCTTTCCTTTTTATTTTTTTGTTTTCCCATCTTTTCTCCATTTATTTTGATTTCTTGATTCTGGCCGGAGAGCCTCCTTCAGTATTTCTTGGAGTGCCGGTTTTGAGCTGGAAAATTCCCTCAGCTTCTGTATATCTGAAAAGACCTTAATTCCTCCTTCATATCAAAAGGTTAATTTTGCTGCATAGTTGATTCTTGGCTGGAAATTTCTCTTTTTTAATATTTTGAAGATTGGGGTCCACTCCCTCCTGGCTTGCAGAGTTTCTGCTGAGAAGTCTGGTGACAGCCTGATAGGTTTTCCTTTGAAAGTTATGTTTTGTTTTTCCCTGGCAGCCTTGAGGATTCTTTCCTTGTCTGTGGTTTTTGTCATCTTCAGAACAATGTGCCTTGGAGATCTGCTGGGGTCTAGGTAGTTAGGGCTCCTTATTTCCTCTTGGATTTGGGACTGTATTCTTTCCACAGGTTAGGAAAATTTTCCTTTACTATTTGTTTTAGTAGACTCTGAGAAGATTTCATCTCGCTTCCTTCTGGTACTTCTATCATTCTAATATTGTTCTTTCTGATGGAGTCAGAAAGTTCTTGTAGGGCCCTTTCATTTCTCTTGATTCTCATTTCCCTTTCTTCTTTCCTCTCTGACATTTTCGTGTTTCTATCTTTGATTTCACTCATCCTTTCCTCTAGCTGGTCAGCCCTGTTTCCTATGCTGGTCAGTTCTTTTTTCAGCTCTCCCATGATGTCTTTTATTTTGAGGAGTTCCTTTTGGTTCTGCTCCAGCTTCTCAATTTTATTGGTAAAGTACTCATTTTGCTCAGAAAATTTCTTGTTGAGGTCACTTTACTGAGTCTGGGTACTTTGCCAGCATTGAGTGAGCTCTCTGAGTGTCTTGAGTATTGCAGCCCTGAATTCTATTTCACTTAGATTTGATTCCAAGTGTGCAAGGTTCTTTACTAAAGAATGCCCCTGATCTTCTGAAGGGGCTTTGGATTCTGAGGTGTGCATTGTGTTTAATGTGGTTCTTTTTGATTTATGCATGAGTATGTTTTCCCTCTGGGGGTTTGCCTATCAGCTGAGCTTCTCTTTATTTTTTGTTTTGGGCTCAGTTGTGGGAGGAGGAGATTTTGGGAGGGGGTTGGGGGTAGCAGACAGCTTCTGTGTCCTGGGGCACTACAGGTTGCTGTCTTAGCTGTTAGAAAGCCCAATAGTGAGGGTGTGGCCGGGGTGGGGGTGTGTGAGTAGGAGCTAAGGCAGGCCTGAGACACAATAGCAGATTCCTCTTGCAGCAGGGGTGCTGGTGGTTCAGTGCAGGTGGGGCACAGGAGCTCTGGTCTTTCTCCCCTCTGCTTGGCTGCTTTTCCTTTAATTGCATTTGTGAGTCGTGCCCACAGGGCGGCAGCGTGGAAGGGCTGGGGTTTGGCAGAGGCCTGGTTGGCCATGTGGGAGGGGACGCAGCCACAATCCAGTCAGCGGCGCACCCAAAGCCAGGTCATCTGTGGGGGTGTACGTGCCGCGGTGGTCCAGTTGGTAGCCCAGTAGTGTGCACGGGCTTTGGCACCGCAGCTGCCCGGTAGGCAGCCCAGTTGCACACGCACCGGCGTCAGCGCCACAGTGGTCTGGTCAGTAGCCTGGTTTGCAGCGCGGGCGTTGGCACCACGGCTGCCCGGATGGCAGCCTGGTCACACGTGCATGCGTGGGTGTCGGCACCGCAGCTGCCCTGTCAGCAGCCCAATTTTGGGCATGAGCAGCTGTGGCAAGGTGGCCTGATGGCCGGGGCACCGATAGCCCAGTCTCCTGCGTGGGCTGCGGTGGCGTCGCAGCTGCCTGGTGGGCGGGGCACCAAAAGCCCTGGGCACATAGGCCGCAGTTGGCGGCAGCCGCTCTAGGCCCATGGCTCTGTTGAGCCTGCTGGATTCACTCTAGGCATGTCTAATGCAGCTGTGTCCATTCAAGCCCCAGCCTTCACTCCAAGAGCCCTGTCTTCAAAAGGTGCTCCCTCACAGTCAATCTGCTCCGTAAATCAGGAGTGTCAATCTGTTGTGGGCTGATTCTCTGCTCTCACCCCACCTGCCAGGAAGTGCAGCCACCCTGCTCCACAGTCCCTGTTCCATTTTAGGCTCCGTGATCTGATTAGGGCACCACGTGCTATCCCTTGAGTTCGGATGTTAAATTGTCCACAGTCTTGTGGGGCTTCCACGTTTTTTAGGTCTCCGCTTCTAGTCTGCCCTCGATCTAGCTCCACTTTGATCGTAGACCCCCAATCCTCCTTTGTTTTTGCCAGCCCTGGGCTGCGCTCCAAGTCCCTGTCCCCAAACTGCTGCTTCCCCTTCCCTCTCCTGCTCTCCTCTTTTTCCTCTAACCTTTGGGTGTTGTTCTGCATTGTGTGGTTCTCTCAGTTGAGGGTGCTTCTCAGGGTTTCCCCTGTGGATTCCCCTTTGTTCATAAGTCCCTTCCCAGGCAGTTATCGGGGTTCTCCCTCTCATGCCACCATCTTTTCTCCTTCTTCTGTCCAATTGTTAATTGGATTTTTTGTTGTTGTTGTTGAGTTGTATGAGTCTTATAAATTGTGGATATTAACTCTTTATTGGATATATCTTTGGTGAATATCTTCTCCCATTCTATAGAATGTCTTTTTTCTTTTGTTGATAGTTTATTTTGCTATAGAAAACTATTTAGTCTGATGTAGTTCCATTTGTTTATTTTTCCTTCTGTTTCACTTGGTCAGGAAAATATACCATTAATAATATTACTAAATGTAATGTCTGAGAGTTAATTCCTATATCTTATTCTAGGAATACTATACTTTCAGGTCTTATTTTAAATATTTATTACATTTTGAATTTATTTTTGTAAAAGGGGTAAGAAGGTAGTCCATTTCATTTTTTTTTTTTTGCATATATCTGTCCAGTCTTTCTACCACCATTTATTGAATAGACTATCTTTACCCTAATGTAGATTTTTGCTTCCTTTCTCATAGATTAATTGGCCATATAGACATGGATTTATTACTGGGCTTTCTATTCTATTCCATTGATCTATGTGTCTGAAGTTTTTGCCAATACCATGCTATTTTGATAGCTGTGGCCTTGTAGTATAATTTAATATCTGGTAGCATGATTCCTCCAACTTTGTTCTTCTCTCTCAGAGTTGCTGCAGCTATTCCATGTCTTTTATGGTCTAACAAGTGGTCTATCTTGGAAAATATTCCATGTGCACTTGATAAGAATATACAGTCTGCTGTTTTTGAATGCAATGCTCTATAAATATCAATTAAATCTAACTGGTGTAGTGTGTCATTTAAGGCCACTGTTTCTGTGGTATTCTTGTCTGGAAGATCTGTTCATTGGTGTCAGTGGGGTGTTAAAGTCTCTTACCATGATTGTGTTACTGTTGATGTTGGTCAGTATTCGCTTTATGCATTTATGTGTTTCTTTATTGGGTACATAAATGTTGAATTGATCCTTTTATAATTATATAGTGTCCTTCTTTGCTTCTTATTATAGTCTCTGTTTTAAAGTCTATTTTATCTGATATAAATATTGCTAGCCCAGTTTTTTTTCTCATTTGCATTTGTGTGAAATATCTTTTTCCATCACTTTGCTTTCTGTCTACGTGTGTCTTTTCTTCTGAAGTGAGTCTCTTGTAGACAGCATATGCACAGGTCTTGTTTTCTTATCCATTCAGCTACTCTATGACTTCTGATTGGAGCATTTAATCCATTTACATTTAAAGTAATTATTGATAGATACATAGGCATTGTCATGTTATTATTCACGTTTTTGAACCTTTTTTTTGTTTGTTTGCTTGTTTTCTACTTTCTTGTGCTTAAAGAAGTATTTTTAAGATCTCTTGTAACATTGACCTGGTGGTAGTGAATTCCTTTCACTTTTTTTTAATCTGAGAAGCTTTTTGTCTCTCCTTCAATTTAAAATTAAAGCCTTGCTGGGTAGAGTAGTCTTGGTTGTAAGTCCTTGTTTTTCATTACTTTGAATATTTCCTGACACTCTCTTCAAGTCTGCAAAGTATCTGTTGAGAAATCTGCTGACATCTTTTGGGAGCTCTTTTTTAAGTTAGTTGTTGTCTTTCTCCTGCTGCTTTTAGGATTTGTCTTTGTCTTTAACTTATGTCATTTTAATTATGATGTGTCTTGGCATGGGCCTGTTTGGGTTCATCTTATTTGGGACTCTGCCATTCCTGGACTTATATGTCTATTTCCTTCACCAAGTTAGGGAAGTTTTTAGTCATTATTTCTTCAAATAAGTTGTTGATCTCTTTTTTTTTATTGTTTTTTGTTTTTTTTTTGGCAGAGAGAGAGAGAGAGAGAGAGATACAGAGACAGAGACAGAGAGAGAACTGAACTGGGGGAGATCCCAAGTTCAGCATATGAGTCCACATGGGCTGGGGCTGGCATTCAATCATTGGTCCCTGGCACTGCAAAGGGAGCACTTAACCTACTGAGCCATCCTGGCTTCCCCAAGTTCTTGATCTCTTGCTCCCTTTCTTCTTCTTCTGGTACCCCCATGATACAAATGTTGTTATGCTTGATATTGTCCCAGAGGTCTCTCAGAATCTTTTAATTGTAAAAAATTATTATCCTTTGTTCTTCCAATTATGTATTTTCTGCTACCCTGTCTTACAGATTACTGATTCAATTTTCTGCTTCATCTAACTTGTTGATTCCTTCCAGTATAGTCTTCATTTCAGTTATCATAATATTTATTTCTTCCTGGTTTGTTTTTGTGGTTTCTATGTCTTTCTTTATGGTTGCTATCTCTTTGTTGAAGTTTTCACTAACTTCCTTAAGCATTTTTATAGCCTGAATTTTAATCTATTTCTCTGGTAGGTAGATTGCCTCTATTTCATTTAGCTCTATTTCTGGAGATTTCTCTTATTCTTTTATTTGAGACATGTTTGTCTGTTTTCTCATTCTGACTTTCTCTCTGTGTTTGCTTCTATGTAGTAGGTAGATCTATTACATTTGTAAGTCTTTGCTTAGTGGCCTTATGTAGTATGTTCCTTGTGCAGTCCAATGGCACAATCTCTCTGTTCTCCTGGGCATATGATCTAGGAATGTCCCTTGAATGTGTGTGTGTGTGTGGGGGGTGTTCTTCAGTTGTAATTGAGTGTCATGCCACTTTCAGCACACTGTTAGCTGCCCGGGGGGCGCAGAAGAGCAGCAGTGAAAGCTCCCAGGTGGTAGTCAACAACTGCACTTGCTACAATAAAGCCTTCCCCCACTAATATGGCAGGGCTTTTTGCTCAGCCACCTACAGTGCTTTTGGGTAGGAAAGACAAAACTCCAGGGGGCATGTGCATGTGGTCTTGATTTGGTTCCTTTATATCATCAGCTATCGGAGCTCTGTTCAGCTGGTCCTCCAATGCTTCCCAAGGTTGAGTGTTTCACAATCTATCTGCAACTGTGATATGATCCAGGGAGACTGTAGGCACAACATCCACCTAATTCGCCATCTTCCCTCACTCCCAAACATTTTTTAAATAAATGAATGATCAACCATAAGACCTTCAACTTGCTTTCCCCACTTAAAAAAATATTAATGATCCTTTAAATTTATCCTTCAGAGATTTACACGATTAACTAAAAAGAGCAACTTAAGCTTTTTGATAACTGCTCTGGTCTTGTCACCCAGCTACAAATTTTAACCTTTGTTCCTATGAAAGCACGGGGGCACAATGATCACTTTGAGTATCTGATATAAGCTATGCCTAGCTCATTATAATCATTTCTTCATGATACTCTCTCCAGAATTTGTTCATAATCACTGACCCTCAAAACTAATCAGTATTAGGCTGTGAAGGCAAACACCTACTTCAAATTTTGGTTCTGCCATTCCCTAATTGTCTGAATTTTGGAAAATAGCTTCTCAGTGCCTTGGGTTTCCTAATATATAAATAGGGGTAATAATAGTACATATCTCATAGGTTTTTGTGAGGATTAAATGCATTAATTATGTAAAATGTTTAGGACACTGCTTGGCATGATAAATCCTATAAAAGCCCTATACTTTTTTGAATTTTTTAAATTGTTTTTGACAGAGAGGGAGAGAGAGAGACAGATACAGAGACAGACAGAGAGAACTGAACTGGAGGAGCTCTCCAGTTCAGCATATGGGTCTGCACAGGCCGGGGCTGGGATTCGATCCTTGGTCCCCGGCACTGCAAAGCAAGCACTTAACCCACTGAGCCATCCCAGCTTCCCCAAAGCCCTATACTTTTATAATGGGTTATTAGTAGATTCTAGGAATTGGAGGAACCAAACTAATTGGTTGTGACTAATTAGGTGTCCTTTGCTGTGTAGAAGCTTTTTAGTTTATTCCTTTCCTTGAGGAGCTCAAAATCTCATGGGAAAGACAAATGTGCAAATAAAAGACAACTGGCAACACTTAATACTAGAGGACTGACCAAAGGAGCACTGAGGAGGAAACACTTTCTTATTGAGGCTTGGGGTAGAGGTGCCCCACATGGAGGGGTATTTTAACTGAGACTTGATGAATGAGTGGGAGTTACTAGTTGGAATATCTGGGAATGTTCATTTTGGCAGGTATAAGCAAAGACACTATATATTCAGCTGTGTGAAAACATAAGATAGCAGCTACCAAGAGTAGACTTAATATAATGTGTTTTGTGGAAGGTACTGGGGAGGGAAGCTGAAACACATTGCAGACACTGTAAACTAGTTTACTCAATACCAGTATTCAACTACCTTCTCCACTTTCCTTCCTACCACAGAATTGGGATAGCAGAACATCAGGTTTTCCTATCCAGGTGAGGTACTGTGACAGGTAATAAGGCTTTTGCCAAGAAGGGCTTTTACAGAATAAAAATGTAAAGCCTTATGAGGAGAAGAATTCTTTAACATTTTTGTTTTCTTCCTGCGTGAAATTGGGTTTGAGGCTTTAATACAGGAAGATGAGAGCCATCTGCTAATGTATAGTGGGGAAACTCTGAGAGCTTGGGTCCTTGATGGCTGTACTGAGCAGCTGTATTGCCTGAACCACCTCCCTCTGAACTTCTTGCCTGTGAAAAATATCACAGCTGGCTATGCTTTCACTAGCTTAGAGCCAAATGCATCCCAAATTGACACAAGAGGTAAGAAATGCCAGGTCATAGAAGACCTTGAATGCTCTGCACAGGAGCTATGACTTCCACATTTGGGCACTGGGCACAAGCACCTAATTCAGTAGCTAAAAGAACAGCTTTGCAGTCACACAAACTTTAGTTAAAATCACAGTTCAGCCACTGAACTCTAATTTGAAAAATCTGAGCCTCATCAGGGAGACATGAAATGAAACTTATTTATTACACTAACTTTAACCACAGCATGCTAGATAGACTGGAGGATGGTGCTGGATTTTACAAATGTTCTCTGAGATATAACACCTTTAGAACTAAATATCTTAGATCAAGTTGCTCTAAAGTTATTCAGAGGAGAGATTGTTTTTAACTTCATGCCCCATAAATACCTGTGGTATCTTGTATTATCCCCAGAAATGCAGGGTGGAGTCCAGAAATAATTGGTAAGAGTAGCAAGAATTGAAGAAACAAATAGTTTAAGATTCATTATTCCACACAAGTCATACTATCCGTGCTTTAGAATCTGTTGCTAATCAGGGCTGGCTTTAGCTTAGCGGTTCCTTTGAGTCAAGTAAAATCTGTTGATAACCAAAGTAGTAGAAAGTTTAAGTAAAACTCCATTTCCCTTATGTACACTTAAAAGTCCTAGTATTGCTCTTCTGGATCAGGGTTAATTAAGCCTAGAAAATAGGTGGTATAGTTTAAGAAACAATGAAAAATATGAGTATTTGCTTTTAAATATCTAGTTATACCTTCTTGTTAAGAATGAATAATTTACTTTGAAGAATAAAGGAAGAAATCTACCCAAAGCCAATATCTTGAGTAGAAGCAATACATTTCCATTAGTAACAGACTGATGAAGATAAATATGAAGCTCAGATTGAGGATAATTGACTTCTTTATGTTACAAAACTAGTAACTGGCCAATATGGGATTTGAGCCAAGGTTTGTGTGATTGCAAAGCTGCACTTCTATTACATTGGGTTGTTGCCATGCTCATGCCCTAAGCCTATCTACACAGTTTGCAGGTCATATCCTCAAGTTAAAATGAGCAAATTAGGCAGCCAAATGGGTTGTGACAATTTCCTAATTGCTCTTTAAGGAAAAGACAGTCACTGTGCTGCTGAAACTGACACATGGCTTCATTGAGAAACCTATCTTCTTCTGGCTGGTGGAGGAGACACATTGAGGAGTAGAGAAGGGCCTCCATTAAACAAACAATCAAACAAAAAAACTATTCAATACTCTATTGAGTTGACTAGTACTGTGAAAACCAGAAAGATGGGATGAACAATTAAGCTTCATGCCTATTTAAATCAAGCTATATATAACCCCAGGGTTACTCTAGGCTTATTGATTTACATGTCCCAGGAAGCTGACAATTTTAGGATCTCTGGTGCTAGTGCAGAGGGACACATTTAAAATTTGGCACTCTTGCTAAAATACCACATGCACAAAAAGAGTGTGAGAATGCTCAGTTCAAAATACTTCTTTCTTTTCCTTCTCTCACACAAAGGCAGAGAGAAAGGCTATCCTACTTTCAGGCACTGGTTTGGTATAAAATGAATAAGATACTGTATGGCTACTGAGTGTAGCTACAATGAATGGTTTCCTGGTGCTGCCTTAAAGAACTCTATCAAGAACCCTGAGTGTTGCAACCCATAGAGAAGTGACTCACTTCTAAGAGCAATAGAGCCATGAACTCAGCAACAGAGTTTGAGGCTCCAAAAAGGAGGAAATAGCACATGAGCTGCTTCATGCTCAGTCATTTCACTTGGTCATGTAGGCTTTTTATCAGAGCCTACTCCACTCACCTCAGCCTGCCAGATGGGGTTCACGGTGTTGCCTATGATCTTAGATCTCCTCTCCTGTCCATGGTGTGAGAGGGCAGGAAACATGCTGTGTTTCCCAGGTTGAATGGAAATCTTCAGGTAAGGATCTGGGTTGAAAAACATCCCTTTCTTCAACCCCATGGCCTGGAAATCTAGAAATAAAGGATATTTAATTTAAATGTGTTTTAGTGAGGTTGAAGATCATTTCAGGCCTTTCACAAGGAGAAAAATTTATTTAAAACATGGAAAAAATTTGATATATCTACAGAACCTACTATATAGAACATTTCCTGGCATGTATTAAATCATCTTCATGAGAATTCCTTGTAATACAGCAATACAACTGGCATTATGCTTTTCTAAGGAGGACCATTGGCCCTTACTGGACTGCAGTTCAGCATTCTTCAGGCAGGCTAAGCCAATAGGGTTAGGTGAGGGCCTGAAGTTCACCTTATAAAATTTGGGTGGACACTGAGGGAGGAAATTTAACTTTGAAAATCTGATGGATCTAGGTGACTTTTTCTCTGTAAAGTGGAGATATAAGAAAACAAGAGCTGTGATCTCACAGCAATAAGACAAAATTAAGAGAAAGAGGAGGGTTAAAATAGCAAAGAGCATGGACAATGGAGGAATGAAAAAAGAAGACATGGCCTCCATAAATTTAAGTATATATCAGTGAGGAGAATTTTGAAGAACTATATTGTCAGGGAGGGCAAGGCTTTGAAAACGAAACTATTCCATTTAATTAAAATTGTCTAATCCTGTACAATTTCATGCTGGAGGGATAGAGATAGAGATAAATGATAAATGACAGAGAGATAATAGATGATAGATGATATAGATAGATAGATATAGAGAAGACAAAACCATTTGTTATAATGTTTTTTAATTATTCTGGAATAATCTGAAGTCATTTTATATTTTTTGGAAATATTATATATTTATTATTATTTTTTTTTTTTGCAATGCACCAGGTCCTTCTTCCTCTTCAATTGGTCTCTGGTTCTGAGACCTGGCTAATCTGGAAGTAACTAGAACAAGGCCTTAATTTTGTTTTCTTTTTTTTTTTGTTACATTTAATGCCTCCTCCCCATGCCCCCCCTCCAGTCCTCCCCATCATGTATATAGACATCATATATATTTACGATGTCTAAACATAGTTAAAGCATTTTTTTTATTATTGAAGTATTCCTCTCATCAAAATTATTCCTATTGACATGCAAGTGAAAGAAATTGAGGTAAAAAAAAATTGAATTGTTTCCCAACCATAGTAAGTTGTGAGGTGTTGCAATAATTTGTTACTAATAAAGAAGTACAGAAGTTTTCATGTAAAATTACTTAAAAGTAATTTTGAGTTGATTCAAGGTCATCTCCATAATGAAATTATTCTTATTCTCTTTCTAATGCCAGGAGGGAAAAATAGGATAGAAAGTACAAGCTTCATAGAAACTTGGTAAACCCATAGGAGTGTGTGCAGAAAAGACAGAACAGCAGCCTGATATTTTATTCCTTAGGAAGGCCTTTTTATAAAGGTGCCTCTTAGCTAGCGTCTGGAAGTTGGTTCTCTGGAGGGTTCCCACATCTTAGAACTGATAAGAGTGGCTCACGGTGCCTAAATTATGTGTGTAAACTATGTGCTTTATGCTAAACACGTGCTTTCCTTCTTCTAGGAGTCTGGAATTTTGGTACTTGCTAGGCAGAGGTGCCTATATGACCAGCCACCAATGAAAACCTTGGCAATGAGTCTCTAATGAGCTTCCGTGGTATACAACCTTTTATATGTATTGTCACAACTTGTTACTGGGGGAAATAAGCACATTCCATGTGATTCCACTGGGTGAGGACCCTTGGAGTTTAGCCCCTGATTTCCTCCAGACTTCACCCTAGGCACTGTTTCCCTTTGCTTTGTATCCTTTCTAATAAATCATAGCTACGAGTATGATTATAAGCTGAGTTCCAGTGAATCATCAGATCTGCGTGGTGTTAAGGACCCTGATCCAGAGTATGACAGACATATAGATTTATTCACCATAAAATAATATGATTACAATCACCTCCATCAGGTTCTCCACTACCACTTACTATTTCTAGGCTAGTTACTAACTTCTGGACACCATTCACTGACCTTCAGATATACTGTCTGATTTAATTCTACCATAACTATAAGGTAGATATTTATTTCTAATTTGAAGAAGAGAAAATTGAAGCTTATCAATTAAGTAACTTAATGAGGTTGTCAGAACTGGAAATGAAATTTGAACCTGTCTTTTTGATTCCTAAGTCTGTGTTTTTAACCAATATGTTATATTTCCTTTTAATCAAATGTCAACATTTGTATAGGTTAAATTCTCAAATATAATGGCATCGTTTTTTATACTTTACTCTGTTCTATTGAACAAATTGTCTATATCCTCATCAATATGTCTGTATCATATGTTTGATACCTGATAAACTTATTCTTCATTGTTCTTGCTTTTTCCCATAGAAAATATTTTGATTTATCACTCACACATTTATTTTTCCAAATCAATCATACTAATTTAACAATCTCCCCACCAAAAAATTGAAATTTTGATTAGAATTGCATTGAATTTCTAGATTAATTTTGGGGGAGGGGAAGCTGGGATGGCTCAATGAGTTAAGCACTTACCTTGAAGACCTGGGGTCTGAGGATCAAATACTGGTCCTGGCTGTGGACCCATACACTGAACTAGTGTGTAGCCTTAGTTTTTTTCTTGCTAGGATGACCTTCCTCTGTGGGAAGGCCCCAGTTTGGTGCACCAGCTCACAGGGGCATGCCTCCCATGTGGGAGACCCCTGGCCTGGTTCCCATCCTGCATGGCCCCCTGCCCACCTGCATGAAACAAAATTATGCCGAAAATGGATGATGTACAACTATGGAGACTGCTCTGGGCCCTCCCCAATCTCTCTGTCTCTCTCTCTGTCAAAAACAATAAAATAAATCTTTAATAAACAATTTTTTGGGACAATTGGTAACTTTATACTTCTCACTCAAGAACATAATGAGTTTTTATTTCTTCAGGTCTTCTTTCATGTTCTTCAGTAAACATTTATACTTTTCTTTATAAAAACTTACACAGGTATGTTCAATTTGGATGTTATTAAAATATATGTTTCATGGAGTAAAAGTGTTTGAAAACTGCTCCAATAAGGAGTGTAATTAAAGGTTCACTGGGCTAGGAGTCAGTATACATAGATTTAATTTTGGAACACTCACTATTAAACTTTGTAAATCGATTTGAGGAAATCAATTGAACTCTTTCAGGTCCCAATTTCTTTAACTATAAAATTGTTGGAATGGATGCCTATTTCACATAGAGTTGTATGATTTTTCAAAAGTAAATAATACACAAATGAGAGAATAATTTCCTCTCATTTTTGCCTGTATGATTTTGTTCTCATGATTATCATAATACACACTTATTATAACATTTTTAAGTAAAGAAGGAAAGGAACAGGATTTTAAGATTATTTCAAATTGTACCATCTAGTGGTAACACATAATAGACTTTTCCTTATTATCTTCCAGTATTTTTCTTTGCACAATTGAGACCTATTGTATATACAATCTATATATAGACACTTTCCTTAGCACTTGATAGTCTCATTTGAAAATTCCAAATTTTCTTTCGCTCAAGAAAGTTTATCTTATTGTTATTTCTATTACGTTCACTCTGATCTCTTCATCAAATATACCAATTATGTACATGTTGGTACTATATGTATCATTCATCTCTTTCCCCCTCATCCTTTCTACTTTGTCCTTTATTTATGCGTTCTGGGAGAGACCCTCAAGTCTGACTACCAGATCACTGATTGTAATTTTGTAGTGGTGATTATGTTCTTTATTGCTTTTTTTTTTATTAATTGTTAAATTTATTGGGGTGACATTAGTTGGTAAAAATGACATAGGTTCTAGTTGTACAATTCTACATTACATCATCTATGTGTTATATTGTGTGCTCACCACCCAGAGTCAGTTCTCTTCCCATCACCATATATTTAATACACCTTCCCTAGGTTAATCCATGTTGTCACAAATGGCTGTATTTCATCTTTCCTTATTGCTGAGTAGTATTCCATTGTGTAAATGTACCACAACTTCTTTATCCAATCATCTATCAAAAGGCCAACAGATATATAAAAAAATGCTCAACTTCACTAACTATTAGGAAAATGCAAATTAAAACCACAATGACATACCACCTCACACTTGTTAGAAAGGCTATAATCAACAAGACAAGGAATAACAAGTTCTAGACAGGAGAAAAAGGAATCTTCATACACTGCTGGTGGGAATGTAAATTGGTACAACCACTATTGGAGACATTATGGAGGTTTTTCAAGTAATTAAGAATAGAATTACTATATGACCCAGAAATCCCACTTCTGGGTATCTACCCAAAAAACTCAAAAACCTTAGTTCATGCATATATATGTATCCCAATATTAATTGCAGCACTGTTCATGGTGGCCAAGTCATGGAAACAACCAATGTGCTCTTTACTGCTTTTAAAATCTCACTCTTAATTCTATGATTGTGCCTTTTAGAATATTTTAAACTTCTCCTTGATTACGATGGGCTGAAAAATGCCAGCCCTCCAAAGGTGATACAACCTAATCCCTGGAACCCATGTATATATCACATTACATGGTAAAAGGGACTTCGAAGATATGATTAAGTGTAGGATCTTGGTTGAGATAATAAAATTATTCTGGATTATCCATGTGGGCCCAATGTAATCATGCAAGCCCTTTTAAAATGGAGGCAGAAGGGGCAAAGTGGGAAAAAATTGATTTGACAGTGAAGCAGAGATTTGGAAGATTCAGCCATGAGTCACAAAATGCAAGCAGATTCTAGAACCTGAAAGAGAAAAGAGATGAATTCATCTCTGGAGATGTCAGGAAGAAATTATCCCTGCTTATACCTTGATTTTAGTCCCGTAAGATTCATTTTGGACTACTGATTTTTAGAACTGTATAAATATATTTGTGTAAAGTCATTAACTTTGTAGTAATTTATTACAGCAGCAGTGGGAAAAAATACACTTGGCTAAGTTTTTATTTTTACCAACTTCAAAGAATTCCCTTATTATCTTGCCTCATCTTAGACTAACTTAATAAGGTATACGCTTCTTTTTATTGAGAGTACAAGCAGAGGAATGTTTGATTACTGGTAATTTTGCCTTGAAATAAGTGTAAGAAAAATTATATATTGGGGTGCTATTAGACATGAACCAATTCTGGTCACTTGATAAGGCAGCTTTTTCTTTTTTAAGTAAAATCTTTGTTTATTAACTGAGCTTTTAAGTATACATTTGTCAACAGAAAACAAAGAGTTTAACAATAATTACATTGTATGTGTATATATAGAGAGAGCACATACACACACCACTGAGAATCAGAAGCAGTTATTATTTGAATACTGAGAAAAATATTTCCTCAACTAGTGCCTTCAAACTAGCTCAGTGATCTGAATCATTCAGAATTCTTATTAAAATACAAATTACCTTGGGCTCTACCTCAGACCTACTGAATCAGAATCTTTAGGGAGGTTCATGAGAATTTATATTTTTTAACAAAGATCCAGGTAATTCTCAGGAAGTTTGGAAAATTGCTCAACTGTACTGATTTACTGTTCTCTGTTCTAGCATAGCTCCACAGTGAAAATAATTAAATTGGAAAGTTTAAGATTTTTTATTCTACTAGGTAGGATGTCAATTACCAATAGCCTGTAGGGTTCAAATTCACCTTTCTCTGTCCTGCTATGTAATACTGGAGTTGGACCCTGTAAATGTGTTTTCCTTGCCAGCTGGCACAATTTTAAGCTTTGCCAGTCCTTGTCTCCAATTTAGCTTCTCCCATTTTAAAAAAAATGCACTGGGCTTAGGCTTTCTTCCCCACTTTTGAAACTGTTCAACGACCTCCACACTGGTAAGTCAGAAGATTGAATATCATCTATTTCACTTGACTGTTACCAGCACTATTTCACACAGCTGAATGATGCTTTCTCCTTGAAAGACTTTCTTTGATTTTCAACCCAAACCTTTGTTTGGTTTTCTCATCTTTCTCTCCTTGTTTCATCGCTTCAGTCTCTTTAGCTGATTCCTCATTTTCACCTGACCTTTGACTAATCCACACAAAACATCTTGTTGACTTGGATGAAAGAGTTAGAAGTGGAGGTTATGAGAAGTGATCAATTTTGGATATATATTGAAGAGAGAGACAATAGGCTTTGCTAATGAATTGGATGCATGACAAAAGAGTGAGAAGACAGGAAGAATCCAACTTTTTAAACCTAAGCAACTAGAAACATGCTTCTGGTAATTGAGAAGATCACTGGAAGAAGAATGGATTTGAGGCAGATCAAGAATTAAGTCTTGGAGAATGTAAAGTTTGATATTTCTATTAAATAACCAAATAGATATCATATATTTGACATCAAACAGGCAGATGGAATTTAGGAGAGAGGACACAAATTAGAGAATCAAATTTTTGGAATCTTCAGGACGTAGATGATAATGAAAGCCATGCACCGATATTTCATCCTCAAGGAAGTTAAGTATAGATATATAAAAGAAGGCCAAGAACTGAGTCAAAAGACATATGAAGTAGTTTTTGAACCAAGTTGGGGTGGTGGTGGTTTTCTTTCCTCTGGTGGGTTTGTGAGCCCATGTCTGCGTGGCAGAGGCAAATGGGAAGCAGCTAATCGAGGTTCATCTTCTCCAGTCCCATCCTAGCCATCCTGTATCGCATTATGCATATGCTTTAGGATTTCACTGAACTTTGGTTAGTAAAAATTCCTGTTCATTTCTGGCAGGTAGTTGAGTAGTTTCCCTGATTTCTACTGTTTCTGAAAGTTTATAAAAATAATTGTTACTTCTCAAGCATTTTCATAGGAACATAAGAATAACAAATTAGTTGTTAGCTTTTTGCCTTAGTAATACAGAAGTGTAGAGTTTCTTCTTCAATTTTTTAAAATTTAGACAGAAACATGCTAATGTTGATAAAGGATTTTCTTTGCCCAAATACATTTTTTTAGAGCAGTTATAGATTCACAGCACAATTAAGAGGAAATACAGAGATATTCTATATACCCTCTGCCCAATACACCCTTAGTCCCATTATCAACATCCCTACCAGAGTGGGATATTTGCCACAATTGGTAAATCAAATTGACACATCATAATCACAAATGAGTGATAATTATTTTACTTTTCCTCTCAAAGTCCATAGTTTACATTATAGTTCACTATCAGTATTGTACATTGTATGGATTTTCACACATGTATAATGACAGGTATCCATCATTAGAGTACCATACAGAGTACCTTCACTGCCCTAACAATCCTCTATGCTCTGCGTATTCACCTCTCTTTCTCCAATCCCTAGCATTCACTGATCTCCATAAGTTTACCTTCTCCATAGGTATACCTTTTCTGGAATGTGATATAGTTGGAATTATACATAATCTATTCAGATTGACTTCTTTTTTTCACATAGTAATATGAATTCCATGTCTTCACATGGCTTGATAGCTCATTTATTTTTTAGTACTGAATAGTATTCCATTACCTGAATGTACCACATTTTATTTATCCATTCACCTACTGAGGGACATTTTGATTGCTGCCAAGTTTTAGCAGTTATGAATCAAGCTACTATAAAAATCTGTGTGCAGGTGTTTTATGGACTTTTGTTTTCAACCAATTTGGGTAAATTCTAAAGACTGTAATTACCAAATAATATAAGATTATGTTTAGTTTTGTAAGAAGCTGTCACAAAGTCTTCCAGAGTGACTATACTATTTTGCATACCCACCAGCAGTGAATGAGTTCTTGCTTCTCTACAGCCTTGTCAGCATTTGGTATTTTCAGTTTTCTGTAGTTTGGCCATTCTAATAGGTATGTAGAGATATCTCATTTTTGTTTTAATTTGCATTTCCCTGATGACATATACTGTGCAGTGTTTTTTCATATAATTATTTGACATCTGTATATCATTTTTGATGAAGTCTCTGGTAACCTCTTTGGCTCATTTTTCAACTGGATTATTTGTTTTCATATTGTTGAATTTTAATATTTCTTTGTATATTTTGAATAACTGTCCTTTGTCAGATGTATCTTTTGCAAATACTTTCTCCAAGACTGTGGCTTGTCTTCTCATTATTTTAATATTGTATTTTGAGGAGCAGGAGTTTTTAATTTTAATGAAATTCATATTAATTTTTTCATGTATTAATTATTTTTTTCATGTATTATGTCTTTGGTGTGGTATCTAAAAAGACACCACTGTATCCAAGTTTATCTAGGTTTTTCTCTTATAATATCTTAAAGATTTATTTTTATTATTTTTGACAGAGAGAGAGAGAGAGATAGAGATACAGAAACAGAGACAGAGAGAAGGGGGAGGGACCAGAACAGTCTCCATAGTTGCACATCATTGGTTTTTCCACATAGTTTCA